>CAKNXH010000199.1:263060-344417 GCA_932178445.1 Andricus quercusramuli | reverse complement strand
CCTCTGACAATACTGAAAATTTTAGTCTGATCTCTTGTTTTTCTTCAATGTTCTCTTGTTTCTTAATATTCTTTTTTCATTGGTTATTCATTGCTACTAATGAGTTTTAATGCTGGTCATTAAATTCTGAACCTCCCTATTGAATTACGAAAAATTTTCACTTTATTATCAAAAATTCAAGAGGCTACAGTTTCTTTACAGCTCAACAAAAATAACTAATATGGCTATAAAAAAAGTTCTTTTATATTCATTCAATAATGTTTATTTCATGGATATAATACATGAAACTAATAAAAATACTTGGTTATTATTATATTATAAGTGGAATATTATTATTATGATTAATAATAAAACTCAATTTAAAATTGGCCAAACTGATGTCAATATTGCTACCCCCCTCAACCTTAAAAAAATTGACAATTTCAAATTGAAGTAATTTGAAATTGTAAACGATTATAAAAGAAATAATTTCAGATTGAAAATAAGGGTTCGTTTTTTAGATTGAATCATTAGCAAAATTGGAGAATTTCAAGATTGAATTGAATTGAGGTTAAAAATGTTCAATTCTAATTAAAAAGAAAAACAGTTCTGTACTTCTTTGGTTTGAAAGGCTTCTAAACAAAATTAAGCTAATTAAAAAATATGTTCTTTGTAAAAATTAGAATATTGAAAATTGTAAAATTTCTGCATTTATATTCATTTTTTGGGTTAAATAGGTATTGAAGTTTCAAATTTCAAGTTTTTAAATATTGAATGCTTCAATTTTTTTAATATCTAAAAAAGCTGTTTTTGAATATGTGAATTTATATATTTACATATCCTGGAAGAATGTTAGAAAATCCGGAAAACGCGGCACAACCCAGATTTTTTCCGAGATTTGAGTGCACCGTTTTTTAGAGAATTATAGATTTAGGAGATGAGTTAAAATATTGCTTCCTGAGAGCGAACCTCTAAGCATTTTGCCACTGTAATTTCTGAATTATCTTTTTTTTATATTTGTGGAGTCATAACATAGTTTAATCATTTTTCTTTACATTATAAACTTCCTTACTCTCAATCCGGTTATGTACTGGTACATTCTTATTGCAATAGTTGTGTATTTTTGATGAGATATCATGAAGCTATCTTCAAGGATGCATTAGTAATAAGATGACTAATAATAAGAATTCAATTTCTTCTGCCTGTTTTTTCTAAATAGTAATATTTATTAATTGAATGAAGTTAATATTATTTTGATATAAAAAAAATAAGTTTCTCATACTGTTACACATTTGGGAAGTAAAATCCTTATTTACTTATTGATGTTGGTCTTTTTAGGATTAAAATTGATCGGGCTATATGACCTTTTTTAAATTCGATTGTTTAATTGGAAAGGACCGAAAGTTAAAATTCCCAAATCTTCACAATTTAAAAAAACGTTCTATTACAATTTTTTTGGTTTGGATATAAAATTTTTCAATTATGAACGTTTCAATTTTCAATGGTAAAATGGTAAAAGAGTCCAATTCAAGATTATTTGAATTCGACAACTCAAGTGTGAATTTTCTACATTTTACGTACTTTTTTAACTTGAATATCCTTATTCTGAACAGCTCGCTATATAAATTTTTTCATCTAAAAACTTTTTTAACTAAAAATAGTTTAATGCCTAATGCTTCACTTTGAAGTAATTAAATTTATAATGTATCTGCTTTAAAATACCTACTTCAGTTTAACAACTAAAATTTCAAATTGCTATATTTTATATGCAAAAAAATTATTGAATTCTCAAGTGCTTCAATTCAAATTAAAAATAAATAACTAATAAACTGGATAATTTAATATTTTTCGATTGACATCTTCGTTTACTCAAGCCTACATGTTTTTTTTTCAATTTGGTAATGATAAAAATTCAGTTGAATTGAATTTTTTGAAGGTTCCTTGCCTTTTTGTAGATTACGCATCCGATTATCATCCGATCGCGTAAGAAAACTGGTCCAAATTAGCAGCTCTGACTCACACCAAAACAGAGAGAGGAAGTAAAAATATTTCTCCCACACTCCGAAGGAGAAGGAAGATTTTTTTAGCTTACGTTGACCAACCTTCACCAACTTGTGCAAAGCCTCTTTTTCTCTTTTTTATGGAACAATAATCTCCTCAACCTTAACCTGCAATAAACCAGTTTATTGTCCTTTATCTTCTTCACCTTATATTAATTCAAAAACTGATTTCGAGAAATTATTTGTAATATATAGGAAGGAAAAAGTAAATTTTTTCACTTTCAGCAACTATTCTTTCCTCCTTTTCGAAGTTTATAGAATCATTACTACTCGCTTATTTCTGGAAATTTGAATGAGGTATATCTTTCGAATTCGCGTCCTTCGTCTAAAGATAAGTGTCATCTGATGAAAACGTGCTGAGTGTACGCAATGCGTTTATAAGAAAGCATGTGCTTTGAAATGTGAACTAAAGAGCGTCATAATATAATCATTCACTTTTGCAAAGGATGCAACATTTTTTTCTCAAAAAATATATTACATTTCATTCAATGCCTGGGGAACAACGAGTTTCATTGAATCAATTAATTTAGTTGGACTAAAAATTAAAAAATATTTTACTTGATTATTGAATTACCAAATCGAAATATATAATTGTTCATCTTCTCGAAGCAAAGGTTTTTTAAAATCAAAGTAAACTAATTGTAAGTTGGTGCGTGGAAAGCTTATTAACTACTATGAAGTTATAAAGTTACTATAATTTCAATATTTTTCGTCAGATTTAATTATTTTTTAATACTTCTATACGCTTCCGATGAGCTAAACATACTTTTAATATAATCTTTAACTCGAAAATCAGTTTAACAATCCAAAACCTTATTGAGAGGAATTTTAATGTTTTAGTCGTTTAAATTTGAAGACATGCAATGTTTAAGAAGTTTCATGCATTTCAAGCTTGAACACTTGCAAAATTGGGTTCTTCCACTCCTCAGTTTAATCTATTTTTAAAAGTCTAAAAACTTGAATTCAAAAACAAGTATAGATTTTATAACTTTTAAGTAAAAATCTCTTCGTTAAATTATAAGTCATTAAAAGAAGCGAGGCAACATGTTATAAAGAGATCAAATGATCATAAAAAATGAAGAGTCATTTCTAATCTGTCTATCCTAATCAAAACGATTACTATTCGTTCTCCATAGCACCTAATTCCAATAGTAAATAGAAAGAAGTTTCCAATTCTGTGGCTTCATTCTCAGTTGTCGGACTCTGCCCGCTGCTAATTGACAAACATGATTCTGCTAGTCTTGGCATGCTTCTGTTAGCTCATTATTATTATCAGCATTATTCCCTGAATATAAATATTTCATCGGGACTCGCAAGACTCATGCAATTCTTACCAGGCGATTCATCTCGACTATTTTAAGCAATTACTGAGCTACTTATGACGTCAGGCGAATCCGTTTCACACTAGGCTATTGGCTACCAAAGTGGTGTACATAAAGTTGTTGTTTAAGTCACGTTATTTGTTATGTATATTTGGATGGTGCAAGAGTTCATGACCAACTTCTGTGAGTTCAGTTCCGTGTATCATAGAAGCTACTATAGGAAATCTGAATTGTACATCTCGAGAAGAATCTTTATTGAAATGTTGTATACATTTTAGTCAGAAGAATGTCTATATTGAGCTTGCTGACTTGACATTTTTGACATAACGGAACTTACTATTTAGGCTAAAAATTGGTATACGAATGTATACAGGGTGTCCCACCACCTATGAACATGCCGGTACTGAGGACAAAAAAAAACAGAAAAGTCCTCTGGCAAAATTTGATCTGGGCCTTAGTTTGGGCACAGTAAAACTTCAAAGTTGGGCATAATGAACCAATCAGAATCGAGCTTTGGCAACCACTTGTTTGGCTTATAATTGTTAAGATAGTGTGCGTGCTAGCAGTTCACTTCAGCTCCCGCAAAAATTTCACATCGTTGATCTTTGATTGTTTCTACAAGACGCGAAATTAAAGCCTTTAAATTTGTTTAAATTCTTAGTTGTTCTTGCAAACGTTTATTACCGTCCTTAAAATAACATAACATTTGCTCAACCTAAAAGAGATGAATTTCATTTTAATACAGAACTTTCCTGATATTTCATGTAAGAAAACCAACAAAGATGTTTGAAATTCAGATGACCAAACGAACTTTTGTTCTTCAAAATTAAGCTACAAGTCTAAGATGAGAAAAAACATTTCAAACCTCAAAAAGAAATTCTTTGTGATTCGTCGCAGAAGTTTTGTTACATTACAAAGTAACTTAAAACTCGGAAAAACAAAACAAACTTTTGTTATTGGAAAATTAATTAAAAAGTCTATGATACGTAATTCTTTGCGATTCATTACAAAATTTTTTGTTACATTCATTGTAACAAACTTTAAAAAAATTAAAATGGGAAATCCAAACAATAAAGAAATCTAAAGTTGCGGAAATTACTTTTGGAGGTTCAAAATGTGTTTTCGAATTTTAAACTAGTTGGTTATTTAAAAAAAAAAAGTTCGTTTCATTTCCCGAACTTTAAATTCTTTGTTTAGTCTTGTTACATCAAATGTAACAAAAATTGTGTTGAGAGTTGCGAAGAATTACTTTTGAGGATTTAAATATGAGTTTTCTTATCTTGGACTTGATTATTTATTTTCTTCTTTTATTAATTTCGTTTGATACAAAATGTGTCTCTTATTTTAGAGTTGTTAGTTTAGTTCAAAGAACAAAAGTTCGCTTCGTTTCCGCAGCTTTAGATTTCTTTATTGTTTTTGTAATAATAAATGTATCAGAAATTTGCAACGAATCGCAAATAATTACTTTTTGGGATAAGAATGTGTTTTTTTATCTTAGACTTTTGTTGGTTAGTTTTAAATAACAAAAGTTTGTTTGGATTTCCCATTTTTAATTTTTATTAAATTTGCTACAATGAATGTAATACAAAAATTTGTAATGAATCGCAAAGAATTACTTATCGTAGACTTGTTAATTAATTTTCAATAACAAAAGTTTGTTTTGTTTTTCTGAGTTTTAAGTTACTTTGTTGGTTTTATAACAAAAATGGTTTGAAATGCTTTTTCTCATGTTACCCAGGAAAAAAGAACCCATTGAAAAGGCGACTCCGTGAATTGCGTATCTGTCATTTGCAGATTGAGATTTTTAAAACTGAATTGGTTTGCGACGATGTGAATCGGTCAGTTTCTGGAATGGTTTTGAATCTGCAATGTACTACAATGTCCATTTCAAGCAATCATATTTAATCGGTTTACTTCTTTTTGAATGAGACCGATTTTGTTCAGGTTAGGCTGCCATATTTCACATGATTTTTAAAATTTATAAATTATTGATAGATTGAGAAAAATCACCCGCAAGGCTACTAGATTCCTTTTGCTATTTTAGTTCTAGAGAATGTGAAGACTTTTGTGGCTTATAAGTCCGTCCAAAAAATAATGAAGAGTAAAATTCTGTTAAAAACCAATCGGCGGCAATCTGGAATTCCAGTGACAGATACGCTATTCAAACGACTTCGAAACCCATTCAAAGCAAGTGAATGGATTTTTGTTTCCTGGGGAGACTTGTAGATTAATTTTGAAGAACAAAAGTTCGTTTGGTCTTCTGAATTTTAAACATCTTTGTTGATTTTCTTACATGAAATATCAGGAAAGTTCTGTATTAAATTGAAATTCATCTCTTTTAGGTTGAGCAAATGTTATGTTATTTTAAGGACGGTAATAAACGTTCGCAAGAACAACTAAGAATTAAAAAAAATTTAAAGGCCTTAATTCCGCTTCTTCTAGAAACAATCAAAGAACTACGATATGAAATTTTTGCGGGATCTCAAGTGAATCGCTAGCACGCACACTATCTTAACACTTATGAGACGAACAAGTGGTTGCTGAAGCTCGATTCTGATTGGTTCATTATGCCCAACTTTGAAGCTTTCCTGTGCCCAAACTAAGGCCCAGATCAAATTTAGTCAGAGGACTTTTCTGTTTATTTTTTTGTTCTCTATCACCCTGTACCGGCATGTTCATAGGTGGTTCATAATGTCTTATAATTATGCATATCTGGTGATGCATGGTGAAATGATGAAATTAAGGCAACCCGAGAAGAAAAGAAAGAAGCGTACGAGAGAACGTTGAACATCACAGGTCTTAGCGATGAGGAGAGAAGTAGGCGCAAACATGATTACAGACACAAAAATAGGAAAGTTAAACGGCTAGTCAAGGAAAGTAAAGATAAAATCAGAACCGAAGAAGAGAAGAAAATACAAATTGACTTTAAAGAAAGAAAGAAACTAAGATTTAAAAAGATGGATGGAAGTAAAAGTACAGAGTTTGTCAGCATGAGAAACAGCAAAGGTAAAATGCTATATGATACAGGCGGGATAGTAAACGCTTTGAAAGACTCTCTTAAAGAATTATTAGGGAGTGAAGCTACTGAAGCTATGTGACAACAGAACTGCGACATAGAACATAATGCATCAGAAAACCCAATTGAGAAAGTCTGTGTCACTGAAGTTAGAGATATAATTAAGAACTTAAAAAACGGTAAGGTTGCTGGTTTAGAGAGTATTAGCGCTGAAATGCTTAATTTCGGTGGCGAATATATACCTCACAGGTTATGTGAATTGATAAATTTATGTTCCGAGACAGGAGAAGTCCCAGACGATTGGAGAAAAGCGATTATTGTACCAATATACAAAAGAAAGGGTGATAAAAGCAACTGCAATAATTACAGAGGTATATTATTATATTACCGTAAGGAAAATATACTCAGAAATACTTATCCGCAGGTTAATGAAAATAACAGAAGAAAAAATGGGAATTCCAAAGTGGATTTATGCCAGGAAGATCATGTACGGATCAAATATTTAGCTTAAGACAGATCACAGAAAAAAGTTCAAATGTAGGAAAGAAAGTTTTTTGTGCGTTTGTTGACCTAGAAAAAACATTTGATAAGGTGGATATAAGTAAACTTTGGGAAGTCCTCAAAGAGTACTGAGTCAATGGATGACTCCTACAAGCAATAAAAACAATATATGCAGGTAACAAAGTGAGTGTAAGGGTTAATGGGAAACTGACTGATTGGTTCGATATTATGCAAGGCGTTAAACAAGGGTGCGTTATGTCCTCATAGCTATTTATCATATTTATGGACAAGTGTCTAAGAATTGCCCTCTTCGGTGAAGAAGGTGTAGATATCGAGACAGTGAGGGTACGTGGGTTAGCTTTCTCAGATGACAAGGTTGTTATAGCAGAATCAATCGAAGACTTGCAAAGACTGTTGAGCAAACTAAATACAAGCATGAAGAACATGTGCCTCAAAATTAACGTAAATAAAACAAAAATCTTAGTGCTTGAAGGAAAAGGTGATAAAACGATGTGAAACATTTCCTAAATGATGAGAAATTAGAAGTAGTCGATAAGTACATATATCCAGGTAGCCTATTCACTAGTGACGGGAAGATAGATGGGGAGGTAGATAGGCGCATAAACGAGGTTCAGAAAATTATCGGTGGAGCAGGGTCCATTCTCAGAAGTCAAAATATATCAAAAAAAGGTAAAATGGCAATACATATTTCTATATTTGTACCGACTGTGCTATATGGTAGCGAAACATGGACCTGACAAGAAAAGGACAGGAGTAAAATTAAAGCGATTGGCATGAAACCTCCGCGCACATTATGCGGGAAAACACTGATGGACAAAGTGAGAAACGTAATAATCCTCAAAGAATATGGTGCAAAAGAGACAATAGTTTACAGATGGGAAAGAAATCAGTTAAGATGGTTCGGTCATGTTGAAAGAATGAAAAATGAACGACTGATCAAACAAGTGTATAAAGGTCCAAGTAAATGGCAGTGTGCCTAGAGGCAGACCGCGGAATGAATGGTTAGAATGTGTGAGTGAGACCTTAATCCGAAAAGATATAAGAAGCCATAGAAACAGGAAAACTTGCATGAAACAATGCATGGACGTGAAGGAAGCTAGAGAAGTATGCCACACTGGAAAAAATGGTTTGGCTGTCCCAGCTAGAAGTTTATCTGGATTTCGTCTTCTAAGAAAATGTAGCTGTATTACCTAAATTTCTAGCTGTGTTACCTAAATATCTAGCTGTTTTAGCTAATTTTGCCACTTAGAAATTATCTAGTGCTAGTGCTTTAGTTCTTTTTCAATATTGGACTTTTTTAGATCGTAAATAAAAAATGAAAAATAAACATAATATCTAACATATTATATTAATAATAATATAATAATATTTTAAAATATAATAATAATAATATAAATATTCAAGACCAATGGCCTACAACACAGAAACATTCTTTATAATTACTAGATCTAAAAAACAAACCAAATCATCATTAAGATCCAGTATTCTTATCCCAGCAATATTTTTTTCATGGCAGGACTGTTCTGAAATTTTTTGGAACATTAATTTGGACTTGTACTTTCGAGAAAAGAAAATTAAATATGACTTTCGTATTACTTTTATCAATACAAATTTCTGCATCAGCAGAACGTAGGTATTTTGAACATTTTTAGTACTTTAGTACAATCAGAGAAAGATATTCTGGGGAAGTCGCTTGGGTGTCTTTATTTTAGTCTTATCATTCAATCTACACGTTCCCTGTCTTATTATGTGTCCACACCATACCAAACTTTTATCGCATTTGTGTATCCAACACCTATACGTAGACTATTGTACATTGCTCTATGTAGTATGTAAAATATTGTACACAGCCGCGCAATTGCTCTGTTATAGGTGTTTGGCTTATTTTTAATTACTACTGGTCAATATATATCTGTAGAATCTCCTTCAGTACGGGAAATTGACAGAAACTTTGTCATCAAGTTTTTCAATTATTTGTTCAAAATGTTACAAATTTTATTGTGGGTTCAGAATAATGTGTGAAATCTTGTATAGAATTATGATAATATTTGTGCATTTTATTATATTTAAATTATAATTTAATCTTGAATTTTTTAAATTCTAAAAAAGAACATTGATTCACAGCTGTAAATTTTATAAATCGTCATCTGATTCAGTCACTACGAATACATCCACAGTCCACATTCTCGCTTTAATTGCCCTCACACTTCAGAAAGAAAATTTCGCATTATGATTCAGCCAGATATTTACGAATGGCTGAGTACTATATCTTACGCGTGTCTTTTATAATTTAGTATCAACTGAATAATATGCAGGGTGTTGCCAAGAAAACTAAGTTGCATTTTTTAATCTTCTTATTTTTTTCATTTCTGATATCAACTTTTTGAAAACAATATCTACTTAAAATCCCAAAAAAATGTACTACAAATATAAGCTGTTGCAATTGTTGCAATTGATATAATTTCGGTATATCATATTGAAGAAATAACACGTAGTAAAATTTTACACAAATTACAGCAGAATGAACATTATACAGCAAATTTAAAAAATGTAAGTGAGGAGCATCTATACAGTTATTAAGACATTCACTTTCACTATTCAGCACGTACTTGATTCACTGTATGACAGTCATTGGAATGTAACGTTTATTTAAAGCTTTACGTTTCATACTCGGGTGGAGCAAAATAGATTTTTAATTTTACGATTAGTTAAGGAAGGATGTGCAATTATTTAACAATCAAATGGGTTTATTTGTTTTTCATATAGAGTAATTAAACGCTATATGTAATTTGTACCCGAGACGTAAGCCATATTAAGATGTAATTTATCAATTAAATCGTGCGTTAAATGAGATGATAATTGTGAGTCTAGAAAATTAAATAGAAAATTAAATAAGCTGATTGCCCGTCAAAATAATATGAGAGTCAAATTGACCATAATGGAATAATTCCAAGATATACGTCACAAGTAGTTGCTGTTTTTATTGTTCATTGAATTAACCAGGGTGGTCACTGGACCGGAAAACCTGGAAATGCTGGAAATAACCTAAAATTTTCTGAGATCGGGAAAAACCGGAAAAATTTGGAAATTTAAAACAAAAAGTAGATTTTTCATGATTTCGAATAAAAAATGTATAAGCTTATTGAGAATTTTGAAAAGTTTCAAGCGAATAAACAAATTTTCTTAAAATTCCTGGCAAAATATTTAATTAACTTTTACAGTGAATAAATTAAATTTAAGATAATATTCAGAAAGATTTCAAAACATCTAATAAGATTTCAAGAATTGTCGAAAAAGAATCTGGAAAATTTTAAGGTACTGTTTTCAATTTTGCAAGATTTTCAAAACATTTTAGGAAAACTTCTAATTGTTTTAAAAAATATTTTAAGTTCAGAAAAATTTAAAAAAAAATTTAAAACTTAAAAATATTAATAAAATAAATAAAAGAAAAATAGGTTCTTGAAGATATCTAACAAAAAATTTAGAGGCTTTTTAAAATTTTTGAAAAGTTAAAGAAATGGGAAATTTAACGTTTTTTATTTTGAAAAATTAATTTTAAGTAAATATTCCAATAGATAAAAAAAACATTCTCAAAACTGTCAAAAAAAGAATCCGTAAGATGTCGAGGTATTTTTTTTTATTTTGCATGATTTTTCAAAACATACAAGTAAAACATACAAATTTGAAAATTAAAATTTTGCAGTTCAATGCCATTTAACTTAAAATTTTTAACTTGAAAAGTGTTAAAAGCTTCAATTTTATGCGTATAAATTATTAAGAGTTTGGATTAAACATTCTTCAAGCTTTAATTTTAAAAGTTGGAAATTCAAAAGAGTTCCACTTTGAGTTCTTACATTTGCAGTTCAGTTTTAATTTATGTATATGTATATACGTATATGAAAATTCATACATATAGCTCAGTAAATTAATCTTTCGTATCTAAGGTTCATCGAGCTTCTAATTGACAACATTTTGTTAAGTATTTGTTGAAGGATAAATAATGTAAGGATGACGTGTAATAGCTGTAAATATGTTACTCAGTCTGCAGCCTTAACATTCCATGTATCATACTTCTCTTTAAGAGATACTCATGTACTTATTTATAGATAATGCTTCTACTCTTTACCTTTATTTTTCATGGCATATATTACTTACACACTCACATTGTACGCTAAATTCAGAGCGTCTGAACTATATTTTTCGAGGATTATACCTCGCCACCCACGCAAGGTGAGCAACAGAAGAAACCAAATTACGAGCAACAAAACTTCTCTTAGTAGTGCGATGATTCAATTATTTATTTAACTTCTGGAGTACCCTCAGAATTTTAACTATGATGTTAAACTCAGTATTATCATAATGAAATACGAACGTAATTAAGAAATATTATTTATAAAATTCAAAATTTCAGATTGCTTTGAATTGAGGGTCTGCGAGATACCCGAAACTGCAGGTTACGTTGGCTTTTTTCGGGCTGCGTGTGATGGGGTTCGGTTTTTATTGATGCTCGAAAACTCGAAACTTTTCGGGTTCTAGAACAATTTCACGTAGCTAAAATGTTTTAAGTGTTTCTAAGTTTAAAAAATAGTATTTATTACTTCGCAGTCGAATAGTAGGTAGAAAAAAGTGGAATCGAAATTACATAAACTTTCTTTTTTATTAGAAAAAAAATCAAGAAAAATTGAAAACTAAAAACTATCTGAGAACCCGAAAGATTTGGAGATTTAATTAAAGGCAATTTTTAAACCTCTATGATGTTCCAATATTTTCATGTTTTGAAATTTCATTGACTTATGCAAACAAAATTGTGCAGAAGTAAGAATTTATAAGAAAAAGAAAACTTATTCTTGCGACTTCTTCAACACTATATATTCAGAATTATTGTACAACAACGTTTCGGAATCGGACCGATTCCCAATCAGATTATCTTTTACATTTCGCAGAATTTAAACAGTAGTTTGTAAGAAAGAGTTATGTTCGTCGGAACAATTTCTATATAAATATGGAGAAGAAAGTATCAAAAAAATTAATATACAGGGTGACCCATCTTAATCTATAATTCCAAATATCTTTTAAACTACCCCATCTAAGTAAAAAATGGTTCATACAAAAGTTGACCAGGACATAGGGGGCCATTAACCTGTACCATTTATTTTGACCTTGAGGTCAATTTTCAAGGTCATATCGAGGTCGGAACGATTTTTTTAAAATGAGAACCCCTATTTTTGACTGCAGATTCGAATAGAGCGGAAAATTTCACGTCGAAAACGTACTATAAGAATCCTGTTTCTGTGACCTTGAATAGGTCAAAAATGAAGGTCAAGTGTCCAAAAAATGATCAGATGCAATTTTTCTGGTCAAGGTGGTTCACACTTTTACATTTTATCGACTTTTTTTATGCATCTTAAACGTTTTCTTTACCCAGAAAAGCACGTAAATTTAGAAAAAGAGCATATCTGATCGTTTTTTGGACATTTGACCTTGATTTTCGACCTATCCAAGGTCACAAAAACAAGATTTCTATAGTACATTTTTGACGTGAAATTTTCCGCTCTATTCAAATCTGCAGTTGAAAATAATGGTTCTCATTTTAAAAAATCGTTCCGACCTTGATATGACCTTGAAAATTCACCTGAAGGTCAAAATAAATGGTACAGTTGAATGGCCCCCTATGTTCTGGTCAACTTTTGTATGAACCGTTTTTTACGTACATGGGGTAGTTTAAAAGATATTTGGAATTATAGATTAAGGTGGGCCACCCTGTATATTTATTAAAGCGATCTTAATACTGTTGTGAGTGCTCTTTTTTGGAAAAAGTGGGCCTGTATGATGCAGAAACATGTTGATATTCAAATTGGATTGACTATCCGAAAATAAAAAAGAAATTATGAAATTTAAGTTAAAAATTAAAATCTGAGGAGGACCCTATGTATATAAGGTGCAAAATCCGTCAGTAAGCAAAGTTAAAATGCCCAGGCCTGAGTATTTGTAAAATGCAGGCTAATCGTAAGATACAATTCTTTTTTTTTTAAAGTCAAATGGTCATTCAAAATTAATTCATTTCGACATTTTTTTACAGATTCTACAGATATTGTGGACTGCAAATTGAAATTGATCCTAGGCTTAATATGGACTTTGATTCTTCATTATTCTATCTCGATGCCGATGTGGGATGGCGACGATATGGAAGGTCCAGACAAAGGTGCAACACCGAAACAGAGGCTGATGCATTGGATCCAGTCGAAGGTCCCAGACTTGCCGATTTCGAACTTCACCTCAGACTGGAACGATGGTCGAGCTGTTGGTGCCTTGGTCGATGCTGTTGCCCCTGGTCTGTGCCCAGATTGGCAGGATTGGAATCCCAAGGATGCGGTCCAGAATGCATCAGAAGCCATGGGTCTGGCTGACGATTGGCTCAATATTCCACAGGTTCGATCACTTTTCTTAATATTTCAACTTAAAATAACTATGTTCAAAGTAATATGGCCACAAGTCAGAAAAAACTAGAAAATCAGGGAAAAATTGAAAAAACCAAGGGAAATTTTAAATTAAAGAACCTTGAGTAAATTTTCAAGTTCTAAAATTTTTATTTGAAAAAAATGAAACTACCTTACTTTGCTTGTTTGCAAAAGTACTATTTATAGCATAGCTCCTGTTCGGTAGGACGAACGCCTTCTGCATTTTCCCCGCAAGTATCTCAGCATTTTGTTGACACGCAGGGATGCTTTTCAGGCTATCAACCAGTGAAACCTTGGCACCTCCAAGAGCGCCGATGATCAAGGCGATTAGCTTAACACAGAATATTTCGGGTACAACCGTCGCAACTTCCTGATAAGGTCTTTATACCTCTCTTTTTTTTTCATTCTCCTTGGCTGTGACGTTTTTGTCAGCTGTTGCCGAAAATTCGATAACGAACATTGTTCGTTTCTCGAAGACAAGGAGAACTATGTCAGGCCTCGAGTGCGCAACAGAAAAAATTGTCAGGAATATGAAGTTTCAGTATATGCGGCACTTCTCATTTTCGACAATTGACTGTATTTCTTTAGAAGCTTTTAGTGGAGAAGTATTTTGGCTAATGCCGTAAGAGTGACAGAGATGTCACTCTTAGTGCTGCATTGTTCCTTTGGATGTAGGTCGTTCCCGCGTGAGTGGGACAACTAGATATTATGTGTCCTAGACGCTTGGGGTGTGCATGACACGCTCTGAAGCTATCATCGGGAATATCTTGGCTCAAAATGTGGCGACGGTATGCTAGAGTGGAAATGACACCGTCTTGACATGTCAAAATGAAGCCCTCCGTGCCCGATTTCAATTCGGGTGATCTAAGGAAAGCAAACGTTAGCTCATGCGACATCAACTGATCTTCCACATTTCTGTGGAAGATGCCGTGCAGCCTCTTGTTGAGGAGCTGTTCGCGGAAGTTTTTCTCCTATGCTTTCATGATTCGGGCCTTCAGGAGTGAGTATTTAAGATGGATAAGATTGATGCATTTTGCTCACCCCTGATATTTAAGTCAAGGCCGAGTGTTTCAGCAGCCTCATCCGCTTCTTTGTACAGAAACCCCCCTTTGCCCACTTCTTTGTGTTTTTTGATCATTTTAAGAAGAGGGCCTTGTACATTTGCGACTATATGTGCTGTACCCAGAATAATCCTGTTGTGAAGACATTCAAAATTCAATATTCCGCGACCACCCAGGCGGCGTGAGATGTAAAGTCGCGGAACAGAAGACTTAAGGTGCATGCTTTTGTTCATGTGCATAACCTTTCGGGACCCGATATCGAGGGATCTGAGTGCAGGGGCCATACTGATATCTTAACACTCCAGCAGGTTGTTGATCCGTTCACTCAAAAGTAATGAGATCCTGCCGGTTAATCGCATTGAGTCTGTCTTGATTGGCTCCCCCAACTCTAGGGTAGTCGGCATTGTTGTCCGACCCATTTTTGGAAGCCCTGCACGTTGGATTGTTTTGAACCGCACTTACTACAGATATGTTCGGTGTTGTCATTATTATTCCCACGAGCAGCTAGGAAAAGGGTTCGTCCATCCTTGTAGAGCCCCGCGTGCAAAGATAAGGCTGATACTTTGAGAGGTCGCCCGGTATCCCAGAGCCACCATTTGAGACACCTCATCCAGGTGCCATTCAGCATTTGGCACGGTTGTTACGCTTCTGCTTAGGGGTTATTCCTTCGGGACCATCCCTGAACAATTGTCCGCGACTGCTTATTAATTATTGTAACCATATTCAGCAGAAACCCTTGGTACAGGGACCCTCTATCCGCAACCCGAGGACGCGTTCGGTGGCTTTATCAGAGTTATTTATTTGCTTAGGGATTGATTTTTAAAATAGTATATATTTTCTTAACAAAAAGATAACAAAGTTGCCAAAATATAGAAAGTTGAAAATATCAAATTGCAGCAAAAAAATTACGAATTTTTATTTAAAATTGATTGACTGATTGTAAAAAAGCTTTGGCAGATCTTTGAAAGGTCTTGCATCTATATAGCTAGAAATAAGTATTCTTTCAGTAGATTAAATCTAAAACTTTATTTGTCAATTCTGAAAAAGTAGGAAATTTTTGCTTTGTCTAATCAATTATTTTTTAAATAGTAAGAAATTGGTCAAAGAAAAAAATACTTGTGTACAAATGGGCACGCAAAAAATGCCGAAATTTAAGAAAAATGATGGAAATATTAATTTATATAGTGTTCGCGTAATTAACAATTGTTCATTTTTACTTTTCAACACGAGGGGTATAGTAAGATTGTAAACTAAATAAATAAATATAATATATAAAGTTTCCTAAAGTTTAAAGTCGCCTATATTGTTCAAACTGTTTACAATTGCTCAAAAATGTTCAAAATCAGTGTAAATTATTCCTAGGAATGTTCACCTATATCGGTGATCGAATATGAAAAAATTTGATTTGTTTTAAACAAATTAATGAGGAAAAATGCTGTTTAAAGATTAAGAAGATCCAGATATGTTATTTCATAACATTTTCGTTTTAAAAAATATGTAATAGTCATATTTAATTACAACTTATTACATATTAATGATCTTTTCAACCGTATCATCAAACTTAATAAACAGTTCAATATTTTAATTGTTATTGAATAGATAGGCTATCGATTTTTTATAAAATGGACTAAAATGGCTTTTCAGTGACAATTTTCTACATTAAATAATTTTTCGGTAAAAATGGTTCATTATTTAAACAAATTTAATGAAAAAATGGACCATTCAGCCATTTTTTAACATATACACTATATGAACTATTAAATATATAATTAACTATATTAATTATCAGTATCTCCAAAATGATTTCATACGTGGATAATTTACCAACAGATAAACATTTTTTCGTTCAAATAATTTTATATATGTTAAAAAATAGCTGAATTGTACATTTTTTCATTAAATTTATTTAAACCATTAACAATTTGTACCGGAAAATAAATTAATGTTGAAAGTTGTTACTGAAAAGTAATTTAAGATCATTCCATAAAAAACCAAAATCCAGGCTATTTAGTAGCAGCTAAAAAGATAATTTTTTTATTATTTATTATTGCGCCAAAAATGGTATGGAATAGAATATCTGAGTCTTGTTAATCCTTAAGAAAGCATTTTTGCGCATTCATTTGTTTTCAACAAGTAAAAATTTTGTTATATTTGCTCATTAGTATAAGTGAGCATTCTTAGAAATAATTTACACTGCTTTTAAACAGTTTGAACAAAATAGGAGACTTGCATTTTCGAGAATACCAATTTTTTTGTACCCAAAAATTTTGAGAATATTTTGTTTAAAAAAAATCAAAAATCACAATTTTTACTTCGTGGATAGCTTTAGGACACTTTAAAAATTATACATAAAATTTATATTAACCGAGATAAAATGGTCAAAATGTGGTCGAATTGTCAAAACTTCAATTTTAAATTAACAATATATGTCAGACTATTGAAAAGTTTGTATTTAGTACCCTAACCACTATAAAATACCATAAATAAAATAAACCTATGACTCACTTGTTGCCTTTGATATGGAGTGCCCCCAAAAGCAATAAAAAAAAAAGAAAAAATCATGGTAAATAAATGAAAATTGTAGATGTAAACATTATTTTTGGCAAAACTATCCAATTAAAAAATATATATTATATAAAATTGAATATATTAACTGTACAAAAGTATATTATCATTTTTACAGGTAGGAAAGAATTGATCATTTATTTTTATAAAAATTTAAATATTAATTTTAAATTAATAACTGATAGGAATAATTTTAATGAAGGTTGAAATGATGTATCAAATAGAATAATTCTATTCACAATGGAAGTTTCTTTCCACGCAGAAAGCAGCTGGAAAATTTTATATAAGAAGTTTCTCGTCCCTTCTCGTATGTTATTTGTATATAATCTAATAATCTTGCAATTATCTTCAAGTCCTTTATACGAGTTCAATTTTAGACTCAGTTTCAGATTGAACATAATTCCTAAATACAATTTGACGTTTGTAATCCTTGAGAAGTAAAACATGATAATTTTTAACTGAAAAATATATTTCTATTTATTATAAGTTTTAAAGTTTGTAGTTCAATTATAAGAGTATTATTTAATTATAGGTTATATTGATAATCTACCTAAATTGCAAAATAAAGATAAATGAGTTCTTTTTAAAACCTGTACAACATCCGCAAATAACTTGATTTCTTGAGTCACAAACCAACAGAGTTTTATTGATATCCAATGTAAATATTTATTCATCTCACTCAGTTACCATATTTAGATATTTTGCATTTAGTATATCAATGATAAAAACAGCTGCCAGATTGCCATGTAGAATAATATAACTGACTGAGATCGAATCTTAAGAATTGTAGCTATTACTCATCATAGAGAATAAGTTTTCAATTTTAAGGTAAAGTAAGTAAGTAAGTGAATCCCATTTTTTTAATCCTTCATATTAGATCGAATTTATTAGACCAATATTTTAACATACAGTAAGCAAGTTTTCGATTACATAAATTTTGATATGTAATTTGTGTCAGTAATAATGTCTCTATTTTAATAACACAAATTTATGAATTCAAATCTCAAAGTTATTATAGATTTATAGACTCTAGAAGTTACAAGTTATGTGCTAATTCCGCCAAATTAGTTATTTCTGCATCCTGAGGCGATTTGGGGTTCGGACGAAATTTAAATTACAGTCCCACCTTCAACCCTAGAGCGATTCGACTACCTTGTGGCTTTGCTCCAATTCCTTCGATAATAGTAATTAATAAAATTGTTGTATAATTCTTGCCAAGGTTTCATTGAAATTTACTTTGGTTTTATTATATGGTTAAAATCTAATTAAAATGAGACATTTTTTCTTGTATTGCATGAAATTTTGAAGAAATTGAATAATATTCTTACCAGGAATTCTTCTATACATCCAGTTTTTATAGATAAATATTAGTTTTATAGATCTAAATAATTGGTCTTATATATGCGTGACCGTCCACGAATAAGAGGACCTAACTCCCGAGAGCTACAATATACAGGAGGAGCGATTGAAGAGGCGGTCTAATACAGAAACTCCATGACAGAGCCTCACTTGGCATTTTAATAATAATTTGAATTTTGCAGATAAATTAATAATTTTTTTATTATGAAAGAGCATCTTAGAAACTATCGGTTGGAGTGAAAAACTAAAAATCTATTTTTTGGGAGTTAGATCCTTTTCATTGCGCACGGTTGCATATAGGCTCGCTTTTTAATTGTAATTCATTGTTAAGTTGTAATTTATTCGAAGAGTTTCTTAGTTGGACACTATTTTTTCCTTAATAGCTTACTGTAATATTATTACGTCAGTACTTATAATATGTAATTTGTATTCAATACCGAGTTCAATATAGTCATGACATTGGCCTTCGAAAGAAGAAAACTAAACATATTCACGATACGTTATGTTTGATAAGAAAAAGCAATTTGCAAGATTAACAAAACATTTTCTAAAAATGCCAAATATATCCTATTTTTAAACCAAATATACATTCAATTAATTAGATTTCCTCCAGCGACAGAAATCAGAACTCTGTAAAATGTTAAATTAAGTAGGATTTTTCAATTAAAATCTTCAAAGTAAAGTAAACTGGAAAAATATATGGACTTTTTTCAGTATTGAAATGTTACTTCTTTGTAACCGAGCGTAGTGGACTTATGAGTGAAGAATTTAGTTTGAGAATGTTAATAATATTTTCAAATTTATGATTATAGCTGGTCAAACCAGAGGATATGGTGAACCCAAATATAGACGAAATGTCGATGATGACATACCTTTCGCAGTATCCAAATGCAAAATTGAAACCTGGAGCACCCCTGAGGCCACGTACAAATCCAAACAGGTGAGTTCCATCACTTGAACAATTTTTAATGTTTGTTGTGATATTATTATACACATTATCAAAAAAGGGACACTGTAGAGGAATTTTAAATATCTAGTTTTTATCAAAATCAGACGTCAGAATAATACAGTAATTTTTTTAAAATAAAAATTATCTGTACCTACACTATTAAGTTAAAATAAATTTGTTAAAATTAAAAATGATAATAAATATTAGCATATAATTTTGTTTCCAAAATTTTAATCAAAATAAAAAATATCTAATTATTTTATGATTAATGAATAAGAAGCTTTGCGTGAAGAGAATTATACATTCTTGTATGTGACTACCACACCTTCAGCACTATTCTTTCCTCGTTTTAAAAAAGAAACTTTGCTGGGTACTAATATCAGCTAATTGGTGGCAGTTGTACAGGACAATGAACCTGAAGTCTAAACTATCTCTTCTACAGTGTCGCCAATTCTATTTAAATATTCTGAACTATGAACCTTATAAAAATCGGAATTTATAAATGAGACTGAAGTAGATAATGTTTTGTAATGATTTGCAATATTATTGAAAATAGGAAATTGGATAACTATTATAACTTATGAACCTATGGTATTCACTATTGAATAATCATCTAATATATCAATTTATTTCATTTCTCGGTCGCAGCATCCCCCCGCCGCGGTAAGTCGCGTATATTAATACTTGACGGTGATTTTTTGCAGATTAATTTGTATTAAGACAGAACAGCTCTTATTTTTCATTTATTTCGCAATCACGTTTGATGCTCCAGACCCACTTAGTAAAAATATCTCAACGGTGCCTAGATAATGTCTACTAAATAATATTGGGATATTGGTGAAATAAGTTCGAAATATCTTTACTATCTGGGAGTTAACAAATTGCGTTTTTTATAATTTTTTTATTATTAACACGCTGATCGTTTCAGTGTTGTGTCAGCGTGTTGTGTCACAACATGCAAAACAGTTTGACAAGTTTTCCAATTGAATTAGACATACTCTGTAATTGTTTGCCAAAAGTTGTAAAATCCTGTATTGGTTATAAAGTTACTGCAAAAGATAGTTTCAATTAGTACTTTTAAAAATGTTTTTATTTTTAAATATTCATGCTTTTTTTTATTAAAAAAACTTATATTGACCTTAATTTATATATAGATTTTTTACATGTTCTATTCTGTTTAATTGATTATGATAAATAAAAGTTTCTTATAATTAAATAAAGTCACAGCTTGTGTGAATAACTAACTTTTTTATATAATCATGGGTTTAAAATATCCGTAGGGCTTCAGATTTTGTTTACCGCTTGTCTAAATAATATTTAGTTCATTTTATACAAAGTAAAAGCGTAGAATAAAGGTTTATCTACTTCTTTTCCAATTTTGCATTATTTTTCAATTTAAGCCTTCAAATTGTTTTCAGGGCCGGCGAACATTGTATAAAACCTGGTACAATTCCCGAAAAGAAAATGTCTCAAATAGAATGGCCAACAAAGGAAAATATTTAATAATAAACTTCCCGAATCTAACCAATCATAAAACTGTTAAATAATAACAAAAAAATAATGGCGCACATAAAACTTGGTCACACTTTACTTCAGGAATTTTTAAATTCGGTAATATAAAATGTCGGGAATTTTATTATTCGGAAATTTTTTATTTGTTGGAATTTCATCTTTCGGGATTTTTCAGTCGTCCCGTGTATAGCTTAAAATGTAATATTTTTATTTTTCCGTTTTAAAATATTCTGAATTTTAATTTAAAAGCCTTAAAAATGAAAATTTTGAAATGTTACACTTTTATAAAATGTATATTCCAGATTATTGAACCGTTAGGATGACAGGAATTTAAAATTCAAAAGCTCAAAATTAAACAATTGAGGGCGTTCAAAATTGGATTATTTCTAATTTAGAATTGTTAAATTATACAATTTTTAATTAATAGCGCTTGGAATGCAACAATTTTATAATGAATCGTTTACGTGATTTTAAATCAGAAGCGTTAGTAATTGAACAACTCAAAGTTAATAACGTTCCAGAAAAAATAATTTCCCATTATAATAGGTATTCAAAATTTATACAATTCAATTTAAATCGCCTGATCTTGTACAATTTTAAATTGTAAGCTTGAATAGTGGAGTAACTAGCAAAGCCATTTGTTTTATTTTGAAACGGTTAAGTTTTCATGCCCTCTATATTTGCAATTGTTTAATTCAAAAGGGCCAAATTAAAATTTTGTAATGTTTCGAAGCCTTAAATTAAAAATTGTGAAATATTAGATACCTCTAATTTGCTAATGTACAATTCTAAGCACTTGAAGTTCAAAATTATTCAATTGTAAACGCTTTGAGTTTGAAGTTGTAAAATTTAAAATGTTTGAAATCAAAATAATGTTCGTTTTAAATGCTTAGTATACTGAACCTGTAAGTTGTGCAATTATGAATATTAAAAAAGAATGCTATTTTTAAGAATTGAATTTATAAGACATTCGCTGGCCCTGATGATTTTGCCTATTCTCTTTCTTTAAATTAAATTTGACATTATACAAATTAAAAAGAAAAAAGAAGAACATTTTCCAATACAAATACACGTGTATATGCCACTTCTTATAAAAACATCTATCATCTTTTTATTGCTTACACTGAAAATGCTCACAGAAAACTTACTGACACTAAGGTTAGTGTATTTTAAGTGCTGCTAAGTTAAGCACTTTTTTCCATAATTAATTCTAGCATGAGATTTTTAAAACTTTACAACTTTTATTGAGATTAAAAAACACTCTCCTATATATTCCACATGATGCACTTTTCCTTGTACTATGTCCAAAGAATCTCTGTTAGCACTAGATTTTCAAATATTTTTTGATTATTTTTTCCCAGGCACACTCACTTCTACAAAGTTTATTATGTAAACATACGTATATCCCCTTCGAAATCTTTTGATGGATTTCTTATTTTCAGTGTACATACATTATAATCGCCGTATTTAGGAAATTCGGTTTTGATTCTCTATTCAGCTATTCTTGTGTACTTTCAAGCTTTACCGAAAAATGCTACTGCACTTGGTGAAGATTTTTTTTTATAGGAGCAAACCTCTAGCTTCGATGATTAAATAATGCTATGCGTAGTGCTTATAACTTATAACCTATTGGCATTAAAATTTTTTTCTTGGGTTTTACCAGCGTTAACTATGATACTAATTATAATATCAGATATTTAATCAAATTTCTGTTTACCTAGAGTTCGTGCCTACGGGCCAGGAATCGAACCTACGGGTCCAATTATTAGTGCACCAGCCAATTTCACCGTCGAGACTTTCTCAGCTGGCAAAGGGAAGGTGGATGTATCTGTTGATGACCCCAAGGGTAATAAGCTGCCGGTAATTATTTATTTAATATTTATATCTTTAAATTTAAGACTCATTTAAAATAATTCAATATTTATTTTGAATAATTTAATATTTGATTAATTATTTAATTTAAAATTAAACATTCCACTTCAGAATCCCCCCCCCCCCTTTTTTTCATTGAATGCAGGTTTTCAACGAAAGACACCAACAAAAACCTTCAATCTAGTGAAACATATTTTATAGATTTAATACTAATTTTTCTAGCTAATGTATCTGATGTAAGTTTTTACCTAACCACCCCTCAGCCTGTAAGAAACATAAAGTAGTTACGAGGGACCTCTCCCTCCCGCCCACAAAAATTGTTACATAATACTTGAACTACCCCCAAGCTTTGATGAAATTACTGAAAATTGCCAGAATGGAATTGTCAAGTAAGATTGTCTTTCTCCATACATAGTAATAAAAAAGATAGTTCACTTTTTTTAGGTGTTTACATTCTAAATAAAAGAAGCGAGGTCTTATCGAAAGAGAAGCTATTTTTAGAGTATTGCATATTACTCGCATGACATTGCTGTTAATACGAGATTATACAAATATCCGATAATTTCAAAGGTAGTAATAAAAATTCGGTTTATCGGCTTATGACAAATAATGAAATCAGGATTTAATGAATTCTGCGTTTAATTATCAAGATCACCTATTTAGTAAAGATATATTTCTTCTTAAAATTAATTATAAATAAAAGGATGATCTTAACGGTATTAATAAAATATTAATCTGATTAATTAGTTATTGTTTTATTTTTAAAATGATATCAATTAATTTTAGGGTGAAGGAACAGAATTTTTTTTTTAACAAAGAATATATCAAAGTTTTTATAATGTTAACAAACAATACTTGAAAAAACGATAGTTTTAAGTTTTTCCCATTTTCGTGGTTCAAAAATAGGTATTATGTAAAATAGGTATTATATTATAGGTACTTGAACTTTGATTCGGGAAAGTATGATACTTACATGATAATTGTCATGTTTTATCAGACTTATAATAATTAGTATATGATATATATTTCATGGGCACGATCAACGTTACAAAAGTGCTTACGTAACTCAAAAAGAGGACTAAGTTATAGTTCAGTTACTGAATGAAAAAAATTATTCGTTACAGAGATAATTATTACCGAGTTAAGTTACTTTTTTACAAAAACATTTTAACAATATTTATTTTGTACTCAATTTCATTTATCAATGTTTATAATTACAAACACATATTTTTAGTTATTAAAGACTTATAATGTTGAGGGTAGTTAACCTGAGAGTTTTGAAAAAGATCTGAATTTAATATTTTTTTAAAATATCTTGGTATTAGAACTTAAATAAAGAAACAACTGTGGACTGGTTTAAAACTGTTCTTTATTTTATGAAGACTTGAGCAAATGCGACTGAGGACGTGCAAAGAGAAAAAGTTCTACGCAAAATGAAATCATATCTGCACGCTCGATATTTTATAAACAAACCTCGGCAATTCAAGCATACCTGTTATATCTATAATGTATCTGTTTTAACATTCCAAATTGATTGAAATCATTCAATGCTGCCGTCCCAAATTATCAAATAAAAAACTGTTTCAATAATAAAAAGTACAACATTTTTTTATAAATGGAGGTTGAACTGAAATTCATTGAAAAATTGCTTTCAAATTTTCTGACGCCATCCGAAAGTCATTTGACGGCTCAACAATTTGCTTTTAAACTTGGTGCCAAATAAAATGTATAAAACATTTCAGTTTCAAAATCATTTGAACATTGAGGACTTCAGGTTTTACGCAGTATTTTATTTTTTAAACTGTTCTTAAATTAATAAAATTACAGATTGTGATGTAAAAATGTTTTTTTTTTCTAGGTAGAGAAATGTTTATTTTTGTATAGCATTCCATTCCGAAAAACCACAGAATAACCGAAACGATATTATTGCATTCATTTTTTTTCAAAGTTTGAGGCATTGAAATTTGAACGAAATATCATTCAAAATTGTTTTCAATTTAAAAATTGTTTTTCTTTCTTTGAGTCATTCTAAATTGAGGAATTTTAATTTTAAGGTGTTTCATCATTTATAATTGCAAGCGTTTGAATTTGAAAAAATTTTAATTTAAAGGTTCAAATTTGTAGCATTGCCAAGTCCAATCAACCTAATTTTTCAGATGAAGCAAAAAACCTTTCTAGAGAAAAAATTTATAACCGATTGGGTCAATCATTTTGTTTTGTGTAGGTAAATGGATCAGTCTAATAACCATTGTGTGAAAAAATATGTGGCGCTACATGTGCATCTAATAATTTAACGGAAATGGCGATGGACTTAGCGACGTTTATCTTTCCTTGGTATTATAAATAAGTAATTAAGAAAATCATCTGAAATACATATTTTGAGTTCTTTCATAAGAAAATAATACTATTTAACAGAAAAAAGGGAACGTTTGTAGTATAAGTACAATATTTTTTAACTTTTGTGATTATATCTCCAAATGTTAAATACTTTTCAAAATCCTAGAATTCTGTCAAATTGTTTAAAAAATTGAATATCTGAGTACATCTGTTAAATAAATTCAAACCCTTAATTTTTTCACTGAAATATGTGCAAGAAAGCGCGAATGTAAGATTTTTGAAGAAAACTAAATTTCGTCAAAAAGTGGGCTTAACACTGTTCAGCTTCCCATGCTTCAATCGTATGATTTGAATTGTGAAATCTATATTTTTTCAATTATACAATATAAAATGGCTTGAAAATTACGCAGTGAACCATTTTCAAATGTAAGGCGCTTAAAATTTAATATTGTCAAATTAAATAAATAACTTTGAATTTTAAAGGCGCTTAATTTTGTCAAACGTACATATTTTCAAAATGAAAAAATTGGAAATCAGACCATTATCTCAATTTGAAGGCATTAAATTTAGTTTTGAATACTTTCAATAAAAATATTTTACTTTTAAAATTTCATTTAATGACCGATGATTAATTATAGAAATTTGTGACTCAAAACGAGGACGATCCTGATGACTGGGTTTACGATTAAATCTATATTCTGTATTAAGAATTTATAGTTTAAATAATAATAATGGTAATATACTTTGTCCAGGTAAATTAATACGTCTTTACTGCTTCTTGTTATTTCTGATGTTCTCTTTATGTTTATACTCATAGGTGAACATCAAGTTCAACCAGGACAGAAACCTCACTTACTCAGTTTCCTATACACCAAAAGTCGAAGGACCACATAGGGTCAAGGTTCTCTTCGCAGGAAGGGAAATACCCAAAAGTCCATACCCTGTAATGGTAGAAGGTCATGCGGGAGATCCCAGCAAGGTTACAGCAAGTGGACCTGGTCTTCAGCCAGTTGGTAACGTAATAAATAGGCCAACCTACTTCGACGTATTCACCAAGGATGCTGGACGAGGTGTACCAGAAGTCATCGTCCTTGATCCACAGGTGTCTAAAGTTTACAATCCCTCTAAATTATTCTCATCAAAGCCGTACCTTTTTGACCAGTTTAAAATTTTTACATAACATTTCTACTGTTTCAGAAAAACACAATACCAGCAAAGTTACGTCAAACCTCTCCTGATGTTTGGAGATGCGAATACGTGTCTCCTGTAATTGGTTTACATTCCGTAAACGTCTTCTTCGCTGGTAAACTTATACCCGGAAGCCCCATGGGTGTTAATATTGCACCTGTTTCTGATGCAAAAAAATGCAGGGCCTATGGACGAGGACTTCTATCCAATGGTGTTCGAGTTAAAGACGATGCTGACTTTGTTATTACAACCAAGGACGCTGGAGAAGGTGTACCGGAAGTGAGAGTGATTGGTCCGGGCGGAGTAAACTTACCAGCACAGTCAGTATTTTGTATTTTTACTGTTACTTCAACACATTTTACATATTAATTACTACTGAATATATCAGTATAACTGCTTTTGCATATAACTATCTAATGCCATCTTTGAACCATTTCAGGTTGACAAAAGTGGACGCGACGACTTACAATTGCGTCTACAATCCAGTGAAGGATGGTCGACATGTTGTTATGGTGACCTATGGAGGAAAGGAAATCCCCAAATCTCCCTTTGAAGTCAACGTGGGTCCCTACAAAGAATCAGCAATCAGAGTTTTCGGACCTGGATTGCACGGGGGTGTAGTTGGACATCCCGCCAAATTCACAGTCGATACAAATGGAGAAACCGGAGCACTTGGATTTTCTATCGAGGGTCCATCTAAGGCGAAAATTGACTGTGTTGATAATGGGGATGGAACTGCGGATGTTTCATATTTACCGACAGCTGCAGGACCTTATGCGGTGCACATTCTCTGTGATGGCGAAGACATCCCTAAATCACCATACATCGCCAACATTGTTCCAAAGGCTGATTTTGATCCGGATAAGGTCGGTTGAAACTCTTCTGTTCAAAAGTCTGGAGAAGAAGCCTTTGCTAAGAAAACAGACATTTATAACCTTTTGAATTTAACTAAATGTAACAAAAAATATTAATATTTTACAAGCTTTTATTTGAATTGCTCTTCGTACGTTAGGGTTAAATTTTCAATTTTGACACCCTTCCGCATATCCAATTGACTTGAAACTTTGCATACATACGTATGTCCGGCGACAGTACACTATTCTATCAAATTTAAGTTGACCCCCTCCCATACAAAGAACCCCCCACCCTATTGGATTTTCAAATTGTTAGAACACCCCAACTATATGACAATATGAGTATCTATGAAAAAGTCTTGTAGAGTAGAGTTCTAATTGGAGTTGACCCTCCCCCCCCCCCCCCTACTAGACGTAGTTCAAATTGAGGAATTAAACTGCTCGAAATTGCGAAATATTTCCAAAGACTGAAAGGCAGAAAATAAAATATATAAGGGAGATTGCCAAAAATTTGACCATTTTAGACAATGAGATTTTGGAAAAAACATTTATTTCCAAACCGGCCAAAATATTTTTATTATAAAATAATAATGTATACAATATTTGTATTATTTTTTACTGCAGCGTCTCAAATTATCCTATCACAGTGTAGCATGATAAATATTAATGTGAAGCGTTGCCGGACATTTCATACAAAAAATTATGAAAAAATAGTGAACATTATTTACTTTTATTTGAAATCAACAATGATAAATCGATTTTTTTTCTGCTTTGAAATACTCGTGAGTATAAAATTAACAATTTAGCCAGCATTCTGAATAGTTTGAATAATTATTTACGAGTTGTATCCTACAACCAATGCCGTGTGTCCAGACACAAAAACTTGTGGGACAGTCTTTGACATGATATTGGAAACCCTTAGCTTTAAAACGTTGAACCTTCTTTTTTATTATTACCTTTCTCCACTTAACATAAATGATATACCTCTGAATCTCAAATTAAAAAAAAAATGATTTAGCAGTTTTTATTTTTTAATTTATAGTTTGAGACAGATGCGTTACCAGACATCATTTTGGGTACTTTTTTATTTAAAATTTCTAAATGAATTCGTCTCAGATGTTTAAACTATACTAAATTGTGCTTTAGTAAAAGTACTTAGATATTTTTTAGCAAAAAATGCATGAATCAAAGAAAATGTGAAAAACGGCTGGGACTTGAAATTGTCAACTTTTTAGTAATAACCAACAATTTAAAAAATAATTTTTTAAAACAAGCTTTCATTCAAATGTACTAAAAAGACACCAAATATTTACCTCTAAAAAGGGAGCCTTCTGGACTGTTGTGGAAGAGACCACTCCCGTATTTAATCTCCATTTTGTTTTTTAAAGTTGACTGAATTGTATGTTTTCAAAATGTTTTACTATATAGAAATTTTAACATATTTTGTGTTTGTCGGATAAATGCGTGTGTTTCTCTTTTTATTTATTGTATTCCCTGACCGAATACTGTACTTGACCCTTTTCGTAGAGTGGCCTCAACACTAGGTCCTTTAAGGACCTACGATATAACTAAAAAATATAGCAATACTAATACGTATGTTGGGTAGCTACGACAGCACCACCAATTATTGGAAATAAATTTGAATTTGCATTCAATATTAACCAAAAATATTTAAATAAATAATTAATTTTAAACTGTATAACATTTGTAATTAAAATGAATTGGTATTCAATGCTCTTTTTCATTAACATTGCCCCAATAGCATTGAGATACCCAATAGTTCGCGTGTTAGATGGCGCTGTTGTCAAGGTCAAAGAGGTATTCTACAGGCGTATAATGTGACTAAAAATAAAGCATGTGGCGTAAATATTGAATATTATATTCATATAATCATTCACAGGGAATTATTTTATTAATTGTTTTTGTGAAGGTTGAAGTTCACGGACCAGGAATCCAACCAGATGGTGTTCCATCAAACAAGCCAACACACTTCACCATTGATTCAAGAAAAGCTGGTCAAGCACCATTGGAAGTTAAAATTCAAGACGGACTTGGTCGTGAAGTTCCGCTGAAAGTGGATGACAAACGCGATGGAACTGTTCAATGCCATTATACACCTACTTCTGGATCTCAACATGTTGTTATGGTACTAAGAAAAATCATGAAATTTAGATAGTAATTGCAAACGAAAAGAAAGTAACTTTCTGCTGACACTCTGAAGGCGCTAATGTTCCAATAAGTGAAACGAACGAGTTCGTGCTCTTGTGAATTATTTAGCAAGTTTTTGCTGATCTAAAAATTTTAATTTCCTTTGTAGGTAAACTATGGTGGAGTCGCTACCAAGAAATCGCCTTACAGAGTCAAAGTCATCGCTCCACTGAATCCAGCCTTGGTATCAGCATTCGGTCCGGGATTGGAAAAGAACGTAAAATCGAACTTGCCTACGCATTTCAATGTTAATTGCCGCGAGGCAGGTCCAGGAGAATTAGACGTGACCATGAAAAATCCGGAGGGACGTGATCTTCCTATTTCGCTGACTGACAACGAGGATGGAACTTATACGGTTGACTATGTTGCACCTACGCCGGGTCCATACACCGTGAATTTAAATTACGGAGGACTAAAAGTACCTAATACTCCAATTAAAGTCGATGTTCAACCCCATGTGGACGTGTCGAAAATTAAAGTTGATGGACTCTCACCAAGTAAGTGTCCTTTTCAGTTTAGGGGTCTATACTTTTTAAAATCAGGATATTTTTCCGTGCAGTTTTCCGTAATGCTCTTCTTTATTTAAGAGAAATCTTTCATTTAAAAATAATTTTGAACTAATTTTATATTCTTACTCAAGCTACTGGGTCTTAAAAAGTAGGTTAAACCCAAGATTCTAGAGTGAAATTTCATAGGAATGTAGAGTTTATTTTTAGACCATGGACGAAAATTTCGTGATTCGTGGTGTCATGTCGCCTCAGGGAGTAAAATATTTGTGTCATTTATTTTATTTTCAAGGGAAACATGACCGTTTAAATTAGAACATTTTTTATTTTCTACAATTTTATTTCAAAAATTTGAAAGATAAGAAAATATTTAAACCAGTGTGATTAAACGAGTCGACTTCACTAATCACAAACCTGCTGCTTCCATTTTACATCTCACGTTTTTCTGCACTGTGGAAAACAGCTTTAAAAATCAATAGTTTGATTATCTATAGGTTCTTAAGAAAAATGTATTTCTGTAAATAATGAAACAAGCTATTGATTTGAAATAATTTTCTTTTAAAGTGCGTAACCCAAGCTTACGCTTTTGCGAAAGATGCCAGACACCGCTCTCCTTTGCTTCTGTTTAAATTAATTTCTTGAGGGTTGAGCAAAGATAAATCAAAAAGACGAAAAAGTTAAAACGTTTCAAAATTTCTCAAATTTTCCACGAAAGTTGGGTTTTAACAAATGACTTACTAAAAGTATAGATTGTACATTAGACTGATATAAATAGTATGTATTCTGTATAGATTGTTGAATTGGCAAACGGTAAACGGGAAACTGCTTTGTATACTACTGGACCACGCATCGGTTCGTTGCACTAACATAAGTGTATTTATGTAAATGAACAGTGATGCATACTCAAGAGTTTTGAGAAAATTCTGTTACTCAATGCGTTCGTTGGAGAGAGAATATTTAAGTGGTTTAATGAAAAGAAATTGGTTCGAATTGGTAGATTTTTCACCATTTAATATTTTTTCACGAAAATATGATAAGTGAAAAGAAGATTTTTTTATAGTTACCCTTGAAGAGCAGTACATAAATAAACCCTTCATTTGGCATAAAGGGGAAATAAGAAAAAGCTAAACTACTACCGTTTTTTAACTATTAAATGTTTACAATGTAGAAAAAATTATTATAACTAAAACTTATTATACTTATCATTCGAATTTTTAAATAACGAGAATTTAAAATCTGAATTTAAATAAAAAATCTCTGCATAAATATAAGTAATTTTTTTCAAGAGAAAATATACATTTCTTTCTAATTTTTTTAAAGGATAATTTGCACTCTCTGGATCAAAAAATCTCTTACTTATATTTTTCAAAACCATTTTGAGGCAGAAAACCCTTCACCAAATTCTTTAGAGATAAACAACTTTCTTACAAAGAGGGAAAATTGACAATTTTCAAACATTAAAAACAATTAAAATTGGTTTTTAGGCTAACAAAAGCATGGTGCCTTCTTTCGATTCAAACTCGAGAATAATTCTCCTGAAAGACATTTTTAACTTCTTAAACAAATGTGAAATTGAAAAAATATAAAAACGGTATTTTTTGAACATTTTTAACAAATTTTCTCTTTAATTTATAAATTTATATTATTACTCAACAATATTAAAATCAAAAAACAATTCAGGTTAAGTCTGGTGTATTCGTTTTGCTGCCACTATCGAATTGGACCTTTAAATTCAATTCTGCAATGCATTAGGCTCTATTCGGCCGAGTTTATTTTATGAAATGTAGGGAATTATAAGTTTTTCAGGGTAGAAATGAGTATAATTATGAGAAATAAAGTTGCCCAAATACATTCGTGCGGTTTGGGCAAGCGATATTAATTATTTAACTGAACGGAGTGATATTAACCAAACTTTGACTTCAATTCGGAAAATACACATGAGTTGACAGACTCAATTCTGCAAGGTGCAGGCCTATGGACTCGGTGGGTTTAAATTTGCATTATTCCAAAGAATTTAACCTATTTTAATATAAAAAGCTATTTTATATAAATTGTGTAGGTATAAAAATAAAATATCTTTAAATGTCGCCAACTCTACTCTTTTATTTAGATATCTAACAGCCACGTATAATGTTCTGCATAATGTTTCAAATAAAAAACTACTACACTGATTGTTAGAAGGTCTCTAAATTTAAAAGGCATTCTCTCAATAGAGAATTTTTATGTGCCATGAATAGGGAAAATAATGATTGAATCTTGTAGATTACGTAAAACTGAGTTTATTCTTACCAGAAATAAATTTATATTATATTTATATATTTTTTATTTTATTTTTAATAGTGTAAAAAAATTTTCGGAATGGGAGCGTTTAGTTATTCAGTATTTTTGAAAAAATCGCCTTTCATATTAATTTTTTTATATTGATCCTTATTTTTAACATTTGTTATATTTATTGCATTTAAAATGTTAAACATTAAGTTTAAAGATTTAAGAAAAAAACTAATAAAAATAAATAAATTATAAATAGGGAGCGGACTAGATGAGGTATGAACTTGGATACGAATCATCTATATGGATAACCACTGCGCGCATAAATATTTAAATCACAAAACCAACTTCACACTGTCTAGACATTGACTGTAAACAGAGTAAACGGTTTCCAGGTTTCCCTTTCGCAGACGATTCGTGCGGGAGTGTATTCGCAAAATCTTCAGTCACTTGAACTCTTAAATAATTTTCCATGTATTTCGGATGCTTGAGTAGAAATTTCTATTTATAACATTAGAAAATAAGAAAGTAGAGTCATATTAACATAAAATATTCTGGTTGAAAGTTGTTAAAAGTAACCAAATCCAAAAATATAATAAATTATATGTGAATGCTTCACTTCATCATAATGATCACTCATTCAAATTTAATATTTCAAATTGACATTTTTAAATAATTTGAAATGAGCTGTAAGCATTTAAAATAAAAATAAATTAAAATGTTTGCAATTCCTCTATTTTGAGAGCTTATAAAGAATGAAAACTTGTAATTTTTTTTATTTGAACGAATGAAAAATGAAAATGAACCTTAGGATAGAAAAGTTTAAATACCTTGTTTTCCCGCTAATTAAGTTTTCTCATTATCTCTACTCGCACAGACATGTTAGTACGTTTAACTTGGGTTTTGAAAAAATATACTAATTTTTTTTTATCTCATAAAATCAAATCTTTGGTTTTCATCGTAAAAGAATCTACATAATGCATTCTAACGCGTTTCTGCAAATACTTCTAAAGCAAGTAGATTTCTGCCAAATGAAGGGTAAACTTGAAGATTTCCATCAAATTAAAAATCCGCCATTGATGATCAGCCTGATCTTGCGTAGTAGTTCTCCCCCTTATGCATCACCCAGAATTGAAGCATTCCACGGACGCAGGTAGGCAATGCTTGGTCCAGTAGCATACGACAATGGTGAATACGATACGCTCGCAGCCGCACCGGTGAACAGTCTGCAGCAATTCCGCGTGATAACACCACCGGAGGTGGCCAAGGTGGCGGAATTCCAAGTGGCAATCACAACACCTTCTGGACACCGCATTAAGGCCCACGTGTTGCCAAGCCATGACGGCTACCTCGTCAACTTCACACCCACCGAACTCGGTGAATACCTTCTTGGCATAAGCTTCGGCGGTGAGCCGATTTCTCCCTATCCATACCGGTTGACCTGCGTCCACGGAAGTGACCCCAGCAAGGTTCGAGCTTCTGGCCCCGGGCTCTCGGAGGGCACGGTGAATCAACATGCCCAATTCATAATCGACACTCGAGGTGCTGGCCAGGGTGGCCTGGGCGTCACAGTCGAAGGACCTTGTGAAGCTGCTATCAATTGCAGGGACAACGGAGATGGTACTTGCTCAGTTGCCTACTTACCAACCGAACCTGGCGATTATGGCATCAATATCGTATTCAATGATCAACATATTCCTGGCTCACCCTTCCAGGCTATCATCATTCCAGATGCAGACCTCACCAAGATCAAGGTCTCCGGAAATGGGATTCAGGCCCACGGTCAGCAGCCGCTCTAGACTTTTAGAGGATCTCTCGTTTGTCGCGAACTAATCGTGCATGTGTGTGATTTTTTGCATTTTTCAATACCTCGGATGCATTTAAACGCTGAAGCCCAACTGTGTTGTAGTAAAAGTGCATGAAGTTTACTGGGAGAAAATGTATATGAGATTATGTAGGTGTTTAATTGTTCAACAACAAGACACAAGTCTGAAATTGTCTGGGAATTTGAAGTTTTCTAGATCGTAATGTTTGTTCCAGATCTCACATGTACTTACATAATGTTTAAAAATATCGTTTGTTTCTTTCAGTCGATGCTTACATTTCAGGGATATTAAGTTTCAAAGTCATTGAAATAATAAGTCATAAATATTTTGGTTCGATCGACATAATACCTTATTCACATCACATGAATTAACATTTATATCAATAATAGAACAATTTGAAAAATGACTTTTTTTTCTTCGGGTCCCTAAAATCAATTCGAAAACCGGGCTTTTCCTTTTATTTGCAGCATAACGTAACTCAGAACTCTATGATTTTCGATACACAAATTCTCTTGAAGTTTAGAAAACAGTTATTTTCCAACCGGGAATTTAAATTTCTTATTGGGCAAAAACATAGATATAAAATCTCCCGTTAAATCGAGACTCTAATATCGAATACTTGGCAACTTGATTATTTGTAAATTTAAATAATTTGAAATTTAGATATCAGATGAAGAGAGTGAAAAATAAATTTCCAATAAAGAATTTTGTTTATTAAAGTTTAGATTGTATGCCTTAAATTAATTCCATTTTGAAAATATACATTACATTTTTTTAAACTGTTTCTGGTAAATTTGTTTAATTCACATACTTAAAAAAAATTTGATAAGTATTGTTTTCCAATTTCGTCTCTTTAGAGCTTGATTCATTTTTAAAATAATATAAGTTTGTAAAACGATGTAGGGGAGACCATCCTACAGTAGATAATCATTAAGCAAAAGCATAAATATAATAATATAATTAATTCTAATTTTAAATTATTAACGCGTATAGTGTAAACAACAATTAATTTAATGAAATGGACTATTTTACTTACATTAGTATTTTTAATTAAGGATTATCTACTGTAGGTTGAATATCTACTTTAGGGTGATCTCTCCTACTGATGAATTACAATTTTAATTGTTCGCCTGCATGATTTCATATGTATTCGATCCAATGCGAAAAAGCTTTTTATTGTCGAGTTTATGTAAATATAAGGTATGATACATCATATGGAAACGACTTAATTTTCAATACATTCTTTTACTAAAAACAATGTATGTGTACAAAATAGGGAGAAATTTCTTGGAATTTTAGTTACAGTAGCGCTCGTTAATTACAGATTGTATATTTTTTTAATTATAGTTCAAAATTGCTTGAATATTAATACTTTCATTATACCTAAAAAATCGTACATATAGGTAGGTATTCAATAGTCCATAGTTGTTCGAATCTATATTGCCTGATAATTAGATGTAATGTCATAATAATTATATTTTTCTTGTAGCAGATTATAATATTGGAACAGCAACATTATATATGTATATATGTATGCATCTACAATTTTGTTGAAACATAAAAATACAATGTATAATGAATAGTTCAATGGTAAAGGTATTTAAAGAAATGCTATTTTTAATTAAGTTTCTCACTATTTTTGAATTGCAGAAACAAATTTAATTTCAATGAGTAGAAAAGTGATCTTTCTATTAAATTATATATGTACTAATATGAGGAATGTATATATGTATTCGGTTTAAAGTTTTGACAATATTTTTAATTATGTATGTATATGGCATGTTTAAAAAATATACTCAAAGAATGTTGAGATTTTTTCGTTTACTAGCAATTGTGCGTCTGCTGTGCTATGAATTTAAAAACATATGTGTACGCTGCTTTTCAATTAACTCTTAATAATAATTAATACTACAATTAAAAATATCAATCATTCGGGATTTATTTTATATCGTGTATTTCTTTATCAAGCAGAAGTTATTTGATTTACTATAGAAATTAGACGAAGCTGAATTTTTAATTTCGCACACGTGAATGTAGTTAACTATTACATATTGTACGCAGTTTACAAAAATTAGTAAATTAGTTTTTCAGAGTATTGCCATTCAAATTGTTGACTAATTCTTCTATTTTTGATATTGCTGCCTATATTCTTAGTACCTGCGTTAAAGTTTGTAGGTACTATTAGATATAACTTATTTTCAGTTTCAATTTTAGTATAATAAATGATTACTATACCATTTTTTTCCTTTTATTATGATTATGAAAATTATAATTCCACTTGATGGTGATTTTACAACAAAAATTGAAAAACAATCTTGAATTTATATACTTAGGTTCGTTTTTATAATTCACAATTTTATGACTTATCTCGTCGTTTAACATTTCATGTTGCTAACGTAATTTCTCTTACAGGTCTCAATATTTATCAACCGACAGAGTTCACTATTGACACAAGAGCCATCCCAAAAACTAAGAATGACGATAACAAGGTTTCTTGCTCAATTAACAATCCAAGTGGCGGAGTTACAGAAAAGGTCATCACACCTCAAGTCGATGGAACATACCGAGTCGCCTACACTCCCTTCGAAGAAGGACGTCATACAATTGACATTCTCTACGACAATGTCCCAATTCCAGGGTCTCCATTTTCTGTCAACGTCAAACGAGTTAGTGATGCCGGCAAGTGTCGTGCTTTTGGGCCAGGTCTCGATAAAGGAATCGTCAATAAACCAAACAACTTTACTGTCGAAACGAAAGGTTCGTAAAACTTAGAAGGCATGTTTTCATTTCCTTGAGTTATTTATTAATAGCCGAATCCATTTCAAATCGGACAATTTTTTTTCGAAGTTATGCGTATTTGATATTTTTGCTTTGTTTTTCAATAAAACCCACATTTTTTCTGGAAATATTAATATTCGATTTTCTCAAAAAACCGCACTTATATTTTTTGCCAATTATTTGTTAAATTTCGATTTTATGGAGAAGAAAATTCTCCTGGCCACAAAAGTTATTTAGCCCGCATAAAACTCACATGGTATTTTTCCTATGATAGTACATATTTAACAAAAAAAATTGGCAAAAAATAGAAGTTTGGTTTTTTGAAAAACCGATTATTAATATTTTAAAAAAAATATCCGTAAAAATATGGCTTTTCGTATTTCTGAAAAATCAATCATTTCTTAATAATTTAAATTACTTTAAGTATGTGATAAAATACAGCAGTACAGAAAATCATTCATGATTTCGTTCCCATTAAAATTTACTTTATACATACTTTAATTGAAGGTTGGTCGGACACAGCACATTCTGACTATAAAAAAAAGTGGATATTATTAAGTTTTTATTGTGCCATGTCTAAAATAGCCTTTTGATTCCTGCTAAATTATACTTTCAGAGCGTTCTTTATTACATATGATTTATAAGGTCTACAATAAATTTAATATTTCTTAATATTTAATTAGGGTATAATATCATGGAGACTTTGAACCTTGTTTTTTCAGTTTGACAGTTATCCTAACGTATCCTAACTCTCAGGTGATATTAGAAAGATAAGTGAAACAGGGGTCGTTTTTTAGTTTCGTTCCGTTGACATTTCTTGACAAATTTATATAAATATTACTGAGTATAGTAAATTCATGATGATTAAATAAATGATGCATGTAAACAAATTATTTTTACAGATGCTGGTACTGGTGGGCTTGGACTTCAAATTGAGGGACCGAGTGAAGCGATAGTGAAATGCAAGGACAATTACGATGGTTCTTGCAGTGTGGAATACGTTCCTAGTGAGCCTGGTGATTATGATGTCAGCATTAGATTCGCTGACAAACACATACCTGGATCTCCATTCAGAGTCCCAGTAGAAATACAGGTAAGAATACAAAAAAAAACGACAAACATATTTCGTGTTTAATGAATCGATTTTTATTAATAAGTCAATAAAAATAATAAAACCCTTCTCTGATAAAATTGTAATGCAATATTATATTTTTCAGACAAGTGCAAAGGATGTCACAGCCCACGGACCTGGTATCGAACCCAATAAAGTGCGGGATGGTGTACCGGCTAAGTTCATCGTCGACACTTCGAAATCAGCCCCTGCACAATTGGACGTTAAAGTGAAAACTGACAGAGGACAGATTGGAAAGCCAGAAATCAAGAGTCGAGGTGGTGGCGTCTATGAAGTAACTTATCAACCATCCCAAGCTGATAGCAATGTACAGGTTGATGTCAATTACGGAGGAGAACCCATCAGTGGAAGTCCATTCAAAGTCAAGGTCAATCCATCTTGCGAGCCTAGCAAAGTTGTTCTTTCCGGTCCTGGAGTGTCGCCCGCTTGCACTGCCTCCTTCCCTACCGATTTTACTGTAGATACTTCTAACGCTGGATATGGGGATCTGGAAGTTCAAGTTCTGGTAAGATTCTCATAATTAGGACCATTGAATCTAAAATTAGTAGAATGGATAGTCTTAGGTGCATATTTAAAACAATTGGGAGCATAATATATAGGCAGTTGCTAGATAATCCGAGTTTGTTTGAAGGTTGCAAAAACTTTTGGAAATATATATTTGATTACGAGTGAGTTGAATTTTACAATGAAAAACGATTTATTTAGTCAATAATTTTAAATACGTTAGGAGATGTAACGTTTCGTACAGTTAATAATGATTAACTATATACCAATAAATAGATATTTTAGCAGAGATTGACGCCACTGAATAGGGGATAAGGAAGATTAAAAATAATTCTCCGCTTGATTAATTATTTTCGTCTTTTTCTAGGGACCAGATCAAGTTCCGCGTCGAGTTGCAATTGAAGATCTTGGCAACGGAAAGTACAAGGCAAGTTATTTGCCTGATGATTGCGGTCGCTACAAGATTAATGTGAAATACGGAGGACAAGAAGTTCCAGGAAGTCCTGTGAATGTACAAAGCGTATCCACTGGTAAAGCAGATCAGTGCAAAATCAAAGAGGGAGTTCAGCAAACTTTGGCACAGGGTGAAGAATACTGCATCACTGTTGACACTGAAAACGCTGGCCGCGGTGCTGTCACGTGCCGCATCCGTTCCACATCTGGAAGGTTAGTTTCCTTTTTTTCAAATTTCAACTTAAAAAGTTTTTTCTACGTTGCCAAAATAATTACTAAGAAGGGGCCGTAAATAAATTACGTAATGTTCTTTTTTTGAAATTTTGAACTACATACCACCCTTTGTTAGAGTCTGTAACCCCCCCCCCCCCGCTCCACTATTTTACACAATTTTTTCCGAATACATTTTTTCGTTAATTTTTTTAGGGGACACCCAAAAATTACTTGAGGCGATTTGGTCGGAAAGGGTTGTAAAATGTTACTATATTCTGATAAATTAACAAAGTAGATAAACTTTGACCAACTAGTTGAAATTCTAACAACAAAAAAGATGAACTCTCAACAAACAATGTAATATTTCATATTTTAACCAAGAAAATATTTTCATTTGAAATACAAAATAGTTAAATTGAACAAGAAAATACAAACGTTCAGCACGTGAGTCGGATCGTCAACCAAAATAGATTCATTTTCAACCAAACAGTTGCATTTTTAAACAAAAAGGATTGAATTTCTAACGAAAGAGATGAATTTTCAAATAAAAAAGACGAATTTTCAAACAAGAATTGAATTTTCACCCAGGAAAAACTGTTTTCATCCAAAATGTTGAAATTTCAAGCCAAAAAGACGAGCTTTCTACAAAATGGTTGAACTTTCGAACAAATAGTTCAATTTTCAACCAAAAAAATTAATTTTCTGCCAAAAAAGACAAATTCTCAACAAAATTCATCTAATCTTAACCAAAAAGTTAAATTTGTACCAAGAAGATTAATTTTCTACCGAAAAAGACGACTTATCAACAAATTACATATATTTTGAACCAAATAGTTGAATTTTTAAACTAAAAAAATGACTTTTTACAAAAAATGGAGTAGTTAGATTTTCATCACAGGAAATTAATTTTAAACAAATAAACAAGTTTTCTACAAAGTAGTTGAATTTTCTACTAAATTGTTAAATTTTTAGCCAGAAACAAGCTTTCTATAAAACAGTGAATTGACAAAAAAAAGTTATTTTTCAACCAAAGAAAAACGTATTTTGAACTAAAGTAGTTGAATTTTCAACGAAAAATATAGTAGTTGATATTAAAAAAAAACATTTTAATTACAAATTTAGAACAGTTGAGTTCAATTTAAAAAGACGACTTTTCAACAAAACAGTTAAATCTTCAACTAAAACAAATTAGTTTTCAACTAAACATATTCACCTTTAACCAGATTAAATTTCTACTCAAAAATACGAATTTTCAACCAAATAGTTTAATTTTAAGCCAAAAAGAATTATTTTCTACCAAAAAAGCCGATATTTCAACAAAATATATGAATTTGTCACCAAATAGTTGATTTTTCTACGAAAAAAGATAAATTTGCAACAAATAATGGAATAGTTAAATTTTTAATTAATTTTTAGTGATTTGCAGTCGTAAAATATCTTACGTAAAAAATGGTTTTGACCACGCCCCCCTCCCCCTGTAAGACAGTATAGAATATTATTTATCTATCCCCTACCCAAAAGACTTTACGTAATTTATGCACGGCCCCGAAGGCCAAATTCATTTCCAGTCGGGTAGGCTGTTCAAAGGATTTTAGACGATACGTTTTTTTTCGATTTGATAACCATTTTTTCCTTATCCTTTGAAAACAGCATATTTCTTGCGGCAACGATTCTGTGAATTGAGCACAATCGAATTATGCACATATGGAGAATTATGACCCTAGTTGAAAACAAAAAAATTGAGGGAAATTCTTTGCATTATTTAATAACTTATGTCGTCTGAGAGAGAACTTGAAACATATGGAATAATTAACGATTTTTTAAGTTGCTACGAATTTGCGCTTGTATTCAGAAGATGTTCATGTCGAACAGAGAAGACCACTCATCGTTTGGCAAATGAAGAGACAGCTGTCACTTCTAAAAGACATGTAGCTGAACTAGAATGACAGTTGTAAATTAATTTGTCTGTTCATTGTCACCCTTGTAGGCTGTCAGAAGTAGCTAGGTTCACAGCGACAAGTTGAGTCCCTCTTGGACAATTCGACAATGATGAAGACGATGAGCTAATTCTTGAGATTAGTACACTTTTCTGCTGTTGAATTCGATCAAATCTGCTTAATTCAACTGCATGTATTTGATTAATATTTTATGAAAATCGAATGCATACGAAAAGCAGGGATAACAAAATGATTTTTTATCCACTATTATTCTTTAGAGAGTGTATAGTTTTGTTTTTTGACTTTGATTCCAAAACAGTTTTTATTCATACATCTCTTTTTATAAAAAGTTCTTTTGTGATCAGTGTAACTTTAAAAATAGGATTGATAAATAGTAGTCCTGAGGAATGTTACAAATTTGTATTGTAAAACAAAATGTGGAGTAATAATTCTTAGAACCTTGCTTTCTGAACGTTATATGATGGAATGTGGTTTTGAATAACGCGGCTTGGTATGCTGGAGGCGATCTAAATTTATATTAAATAAAAGAGGGAGAGTCTCAAGTATTTATAGCATTATAAAAAATTCTACGTGAGTTTTCTAGCGAGTAAATAACCGTATAATTTCTGATCTAATCGCGCGATATTGAAAACTTGCTCCTACGCATATAGACCTATTATTAACATATTAGTGTTTTGGTTCAGCCGAACATCTCTCTCTATTTCTCTATGTCTGTCGCTTTCTACATGTTCCACTCTAGGTCAAAAGAAAACAGAACGTTACGCGCTCACTCTATTTCAGCTAATTCAGTTCCAGCTGCTTGCACGATCTGCACTTTGTTGCAAATTCAGACTTGGGAGTAATACGGATTTCACAGATGCAGATAATTTGATATTATAGCAAAAATATTTATTATATTCAAATATTAAGCCATATATAAATAATAATTTTAGCAAACTTTTAGCATTAATTATAAAAATCAGGATTCCGAAACACATAGAGAAAATTACTTTCTCGTCACATTTATTTTCGGACAATATATTTCAATTGCTTTATAATTTAAAATCTAAATGTGTTGAATATAACATTTCAACATTCAAAACGATTCAAAATGAACCTTTCGAAATTAAATATGCAAGATTTAATCATGTAAACTAATGCCTTGAAGAATGAAAAATGTTAATAAAGCATTCATCTTAAAAATATTTGAAGAAAACCTCAAGATTTAAATAAGTTTAGATCAGAAAATTGTATAGAATAATTGGAATCTGGAAACGTTCAAAATTGAATAATTTTAATATTAAAACTTTTAGATCTGAGCAATTTCAAATTTGAAGCCTTTTAACATGGCCAATTTGAAGATAAAGAAGGAACATGCAGCGATTAAAATCTGAGATTCTGTAATGCCCTCGAAACATGTTAAACTTATATTAATTCAGCGGCATTTTGCAAAATATAAGAATTTGTTACTAATTCTCATAGAAAATATAAACTTTTAAAAACACATTGTGTCTTATGAACCTAACCTAGCAAGGATTATAAATTTAAAAAAATTGATAACTCACCACAGATTAATATATAATAAATAATCTTGAAGCCGTAAAATTGAACTTGTTAACGAAAATTGACGCGTGATTCGGCAATGTTACATGAGGATGCCAGTTAGGTGGAAAACCAACTCATTGAATGTTTTGAATGCCAACAGGATTTCACAAACATGTTGTAAACGTTATATGACAATTGACAAATGTTAAAAAATTTTACGACAGCGTTACATTTTGTTGCATAGTGTAACATAATAATGTTAATACATAATGTTACATAATATATATTATAACATACATGATGTTACAGAATATATAACATAGCGTACATGATGTTACATTCTGTAATATGCCATGTCCTAATCTCGACCATCGAATGGCTACTTGTAAACTCGGCAGTCGGAAAACCAGCTGAACTCGGGAAGATGGTTTTCTGCAGTTTTCCTCTCCCCTGGCCAAACGTCCAGGCAAATGCGAGTACTTCTAATAAAGTCGGATGCAGCTGCGGTTTATCTCTGGCTGTGATTACCTTCATAAATTGATTTTAAGCCCACCTTAGTAAAGAAACATTTTCACAGGTCCATACCCAGTGAAGTGGAGTCATTCGGCGATATACATTCTCATGCTAACCGGAGTTTTTAAAAATAAAGGCATAATTACAATAGTTTATACCACAGTGCTACGGAACTTAAGTGATCCGGCCTCGTTTCAATAATAACATTCTCTTGAATAAAAGAGTATCATAATAATAATACCATGTCGTACATTTTTTTACAATTTGTCACTTGCCACATTTCGCGACGTCTGAAAAATTCTATTTGGAAATTCATATCGAAACCAGTAGAAGTTCTGCTTGTATTTCCATATAAATTACATGTTTGCAATATCCACATATAGATATAGAAACTCAGCGCGACGACTGAAAAATTCTATTTTGGAAGCCATATAGAAACTAGTAGAAGTTCTGTTTGGAATTCCATATATATTTCATGTTTATAACACCGATATAGACGCATGCAGAAGTAGGAACTTACATATATAGAGACTTACAGAAACAGGGATTCTTTTTGGAAATACATATAGAAACCAGTTGAAGTTCTGGTTGGAATTCCAGATAGAATACATAATTGAAATATCCATATAGAATTTAGATCGATACAGATTATCTACGTGGCGAAATTTCTCTATGTGGCACTACAATTAGGAACCACCAGAAACTTATAGTTTCTAATGGTCGATGTAACAAATACGTCCAATTTTGGACAATTGTACCCTGAAACTGTCTAAAATTCAAACACCAACATTTTTCATTTTACCTTATATATTTTTCGAACTCCCACCATTCAAGTGAAGAATTCAAAATTGAGAAATCTTAAATCAAAACGTATTAAAATTGATCATTTACAAATAAAAAATTGAAACATTTCAAATTCTAATTTTTAACATTGGAAACGTGTTATGTAAATTTAACAGTTTTGAATGTTCGTATTAAAGCAGCCAAAAAAATTAATATAACAGTGTTTGGCTCTACTTACTGTTTCAGATCTATAAATATTTTCTTTTGTTAATGATGGTCCATTTTTCTTATCATGTTTGAAATATTTATTCACGTAGACAAAACATTTTCTGTCTGTAACTTTTCTTGTTATTCAACTTATGTTAAATTTGTCAGTTGAAAAATTATTGATAAATGGATGTATGTACAGTAACGTAAATCCGGTCCCACATTTTTTGGTATACAAGAGAAGGACCGAAGTCATTCATCACGAACAGCTACTCACAACGACGTATGTTGAAGTAAATGGAAAAAGTAGTTCTTTTCAATTAACGAACCCCTGTTTAAGTTTTATCACTCTACTAATATTTTGACGAAACCATGGCCCTTTTTTACCAAAGAACTCATTAGGAAATAAATTTTTGTTGTGCATGAAATGGTTTCCTTCCTTTCAATTTTATAAAAAAATTATTTGTTTTTAATAAAAAATTGTCAAATTATCAAAAATTGTAAAGGAAATTTCTTCACATTTTTTATATTCCTGGAATTGAAAAAAAATGAGATTATGTTTGTTATGTCCTCAGTTTATAAATTGAATCCTGAAATTTGTGATTGTTTCCTTCGTTCGCACGACCCCTCTCCAAGATTTTGTACTTCATCCAGAAATAGAGCCCCATTCAGGAAGGCTTAATCAGATTTCCGGAAACAAATTAAGCTAAAAGGTACAATTTTCAATGGATTTTGATATTTCAAAACAATATTTTCTGCATTAAGTTTATTAATATACTGTTTTTTAAAAACTTGTTGCAGAAGAGATATAAAAAATCAAAATTCGTTGATTAATTTCCCCTTTTAATTTTTCCGCAGAAGGTTGATTTGGACCTACTGAGCCATACCCTGTCAATGATCATGTATTACAGTTATCGTAGTCCATTAAATGTAAATGCTTAACAAATTGGTCTTGTATATGAAAAGTTTTTATTTCGATGTTGCAGTGAAGATGTGGATATTGACATTCAGGACAACGGCGATGGCACCGTCGACATTTATTACACGGTAGCTGATGCTGGTGAATATACGTTAAGCATAAAGTTCGGCGGCCAGCCCATACCTGATGGCTTCTATACTTTTACGGTGAGTAACCACTTTTTAGCTGTAAATTTTATATTTGATATTCAACGTCCAAATATTCAATAACAAGGAAAAGACTATTCTTAGTTCCCAACGTTTTTTTTAACGATCAGTTAGTCAGTGACAGGTAAATTGCATGGTTATTTGAATATTTTGTATGTATGCACAGGAATATATTTTTTCCCTGCCAACAATTCAAAGAGAATTCCTGAACTGCCCTAACGTACTGTGTTCATAACTTTACTCGTCACCTGCTTTGATACCATCTTGAAGACATTCGCCACTTTCAGTTCTTCTAACCGAAATCATGACTCAGATTCTTCACAGAATCTATGCATGATGTTCCATAAATGTTCCAGTTTTGGTAGAAAATTAATATTTTTTAGTTAAAAGTTCAACTGCTAGGTTGAAAAATTATCTTTTTTATTTGAAAATTCCACTATTTTGTTGAAAAATCATGTATTTTGTTGAAAATTCATCTTTTTCGATAGAAAAATAATCTTCTTTGTTGAAACATAAACTATTTTTTTAAAAGTTCATCTATTTTATTGAAAATTCAACAATTTTGTTAAAAAGTAATCCTTTTTGCTTGAAAATTTGCGTGACCCTAGTTTAAGAAGAGTAATCCACCGTAATATTATGTAATCCAGAGTAATCCTATGCAATCCGGAGTAATCTCAGGTATCCAGAGTAATTCTGTTTATAGAGGCAATCCGATATAATCCAGGGTAATTCACCTCCGCTGGACCGTAATTTTAGGAGCTGCTTCCCCTCGGGGACTGTTTTCGTTTTCTTTGCGTCAAAAATAGCTATCTGAAGATAAAAATTAATTAGTGCTGTATGAGGAACTTGATAAAGGTAAATATTTAATACAAACGAGGCAAAGAATAAAAAAAAACGATATTCACGTGTTTCGATGTTCTTGTGGTTGTTGTCGGTTCATCTTGTTCCTCGTTGATCCGGGTAGGTGGGGGAATGCAGCTAACTATAGATGCAACAACGTACAGGACATTCAACATTGTCGCATTCCCTCCGACACAGTTCACTCCGAAAGCTCATCGGGATCGCGTCAGCTAATTCGATTAAATTCATAATCAACGTGCAAGTAAGTGGTGATCGTCATCGTCATATCCGGCTACTATCTGAAACAGAGCGCCATCCGCGAAAGACTCCTGCCAAAGATATAACTTCCCAGCTTCTTCAGTGGACATCTCCCACCCTCGCTCTATCTGGCCCCTTACTCGCTGCTCGCAGCTACTGGACCTTCTACCTACTTTTATCATCAACGAAATCGTACCGTCTAATAGTTTCTGGCAGTTTTGGCCCAACTTCCGGTCGAGAAACGATCCTCTTCTAGAGCCTCTTTCCCGTTACTGACTATGACAATTTCAACATTACTTTTGTCTGTTTTTGCTTCAAGAATAATCAGGACCTAAGTCAAGATTAATTCGGTTTAATACTCCTAAAATTTTCGGTTTTGGTTTCCGCTCTTAGATTGAAATGCGTAAAAATAACGTTTTTGGGGTTAAGCTTTAGTGACACTCGGCACTCAATAAAATACTGTAGTCAGAATTAGCTGTGTACATTTCAATTTTCCACTATGTGTGAAGCGATCCGAGAAAAGGGACCTACTAGACAAAAAATCGCTTTTCTGGTTATGATGGATTCTATAAGTTCTTTTACTGATCTTTCTAGGGGTCCAAACAGAAATTTTGTATCTGCATTATTTCGCAAGATATAAATGACTGAAAAAGGAGTCTTTGAACGCGTGCGGAGCGCCAGAGATTTCTTCAATCCCTCGTCCTGTAAAATTCCACTTTTGCCTAGTAGGTCCCCTTTTTCTCGGATCGCGTCACATATTTTTACCGCTATGTTCATGATTCTGCAAACTGCACATTCACTTAACTCCGTAAAGAATTTTTGTTTGTTGTTCAATAAGAAGAGACTCATTTTTTATTATCCTAAAGAAACAATTCCAGGGTGGCCTCTGACCAGAAAAACCAGGGAAAGCAGGAATTAGCCTGGAATTTTGAGCACCGGAAAATAGCCGGGAATTCGTTTAAAAACCAGGAGTTTTTCAGATTGCTTACACTTTTGCAATAAATATCCTCTCGCTCTTCGAAAAAATGTTTATGGAATTGTGCTCAGTGTTACCAGCCATATCCGTTAAATTATCGAAGATCATTTTATATTTAAGGAGGATTGATGATGGCATAGCTAATCAATGAAGTGTCTAAAAATGTTCTTATTGCAGAAATTCTAAAAAGTTATCATAAATAATATCACTAATTATTAGTTACATCGCACTAAAAAATTCAACTTTAAAATCATTTTTTAAGTGAGTAAATATTATTAAAAGTTCGACGTTTGACTCAAGTCTGAAGTGGTGGCAGAGTCCTTGGCAACGTTGCAACTATGCAAACCGAACACGGGAAGGCAGAACTGCTGTTTCGAAGTCGAAAATCGAACGAATCTCTCTTTCTATCTCCACACGTTAGAAAAAGAGGTCCGTTCGATTTTCGACTTTCGACACGGTATCGGAGTCCCACTGCAGTACCAGAGACATCTCTGCCAGTACTGTCTTTATTTTAACATAAGTACGTTAATTTGTGAGTAACACATACATTTTCTTATATGTATGTATTCAGAAAGATTTAAACTTTCATAATCGATGTTCTCTCGCTGAATTGTATAGATATCCAAACTGCTAAAATTCATTGCGTTTGCAAATCTGACATGTTGCCGTAACACTCCCTGTTTAATACAGCAACTTTATGAACAAATATTTCGAAAAATAGTTCAGTTAACCTAGCTGAAACTTTGCATGGTCATGAAGGGACCATTGCAGTACATAATATTTTTAATGCAACCAAAAAGTATAGAAAGTCGATAATCATCGAACCTCCTTAAGATTTTAAAGATAATGTTTCGCTTAAAAACGAATGTTCCTTTGATACTATATATTTAAGAATTTAAAGCTTATGCTAATGGATGGTTCAATTCCTAAAGTACCTTTTATATTTAAGAACGAAAACTTCCTTTTTAGATTTTCAATACAGTAATTATACTGGTAACCTAAATTTATAGAATTACTAATAATTGGCATAATAAAGTTATAATTGAGGGATACTCAAAATATTTCGCGGAGAAATTGAAAAATCGCTTTTCAAGGAAAACTGATTTGATGTTGAAGAATGATATAAGCTAACGTGTTATACATACAATATACATGTATATTTTTTTATTTTCAAATATCAAATTTGCACCGCTTCGGGTCATTTTACCAACATAAAAGTATAATGTTAACAAATATAGCACAGATTGAAGTATGATTGATCTCTTATCGAAAATCTATATTTTGGTTACTGGATTACAAATACGCAAAAATCCCCTTTTTTGCGGAACGTCGCAATTCATATTCTGAAATAAAAGCAGTTGCTTCCTTGCGCAGAATTTTCATTGCGGCTTATTAAATCCGACTACACACTATTTCCCCTATTCCCTTGATTTCCCCTTCTTGTAAGGAATTCTTCTTTTTCCATTGTTTTAAAAAAAATCCCCTATTTTGTTAAAAAGTAATATTTTGTATAGAAAATTGAAATATTTGGTTGAAATTTCGTCTTTTTGGATAGAAAATTGGTCCTTTTAGGTTGAAGATTCATCTTTTGGTAGAAAAGTTATCTTTTTGGCTGGAAAATTCAACAGTTTGGTTATAAATGGAACTGTTTTTGGTTCTAGTTTAATCTTTTTTATTTGAAAATTCGATCATTTGGTTACAGATTAATCTTCGTATGTTATAAATTCAACTTTTTTTCTTGAAAATTCGTGTGTTTTTCTAGGAAACTGAAGTGTTTTGTTGAAAATTCATCTTTTTGGGTTACATTTGGTACCTACATTAATGTTAATTAAAGGACCTAATTTCTCTATTAGTCGCCTATTTTCTTGACAAATCACCCTATTTCCCCTTCTTGGAGAGCATTGTGGGATGTGACGTTTGAAATCACTTTTGCAATAGTTTGCATTATAGTAAAATTTTTACCTTGGAGTTCTAAAATGTATAATTATTTTTAAAATTTATATAATAAAGCAGTTAGTATCGAATAATAATTATTATAAATGCTTTAAAAGTCCACGGGTAAAAATTTAAATTTTGACAGGAAAACCGGGAAATAGACTAGAACTTTTGTTTGAAGTTTGAGTGGCTACCCAGAATTCATCAGGCATACCATTTTTTTCTCTTTAGTGCGAAAGAACGCAGTTTCGACGATTTTTGCATGCAAGCACGATTAACTGTTAATTTGTGATTTTCAGTGTGCCTGGCTTATAGAAAATGGTTCTGCAATTTGCAGACAGTAAAAAATAATACCTAAAATTGTTACACCTTACAAATTTGTTGATCTCGAATTTAGAAGAGAACTTGAATAAAGCAAAAATGTATTCGGTTTTGAGTGAAGTTTATCTGAATTTAAGTTCACCTCAGAATTAAAGGTCAGAAATATTTAAAACTGTAAGAATTTTAAGTATTATTTTTTAATATGCAGAACTTGAACGTATGTCTCAAATTTGTCGTTTAATTAGAACTACGTAGTGCAAGTTACATAGAATTAAATTTGATTTGTTAAATTTTGCATCGATTTCATCGAACGAAACTGGTGAAATACGTATTATTTATGAGCTTTTGAAATGTTTAGTACGTTCATGAATGGGAGTGAAAATATAGATTACTCATAATTTTTCAAATGCTGAGTTTTATCTTACATAATAGTTAATTTGAAATGTAAATCAAGATATGGTGAATTTATTATTTTCGTGAGCTGTCAGTTTAATATTTCATCAGGTAGAAATTGTCTTTAACAGTCTTTTCTATTGGTTCAAAATATAGAAAACAATTATCTGGGTTAATTTTAATTGGTTTTATTAATTTTAATTTTCGCTGAACGCAACTTGAACTTCACCACGCGAGAAAACAATAATATGTACCTATTTAGCAAACAAAAAATTTCAAAAGAAACATAATTTTGTAACCGCTCCTTGATTAGAAAATTATTGTGATCCTAAAAAGTATCTTATACTTGATAAGAAATTACTACGCAATTCAAACATTTTTTCACGGAAGAATTTGTTTTAATTTCCAAAGCAAAGATTTTTTTCATTCTTCAAATTCAACTTTGTTGCAACCGTAATTTGTGGACGAACATCTGTCTGGCCAATACAGTTTTTCAAAAAGATTCATGATAAACTTGATGTTCAAGTGACACTCGGTCCTGGATTAAAAAATATCATAAATGACAGAATGTTCATGCCCATATAAATGACTTTTTATCGTCATTTACCCGGTGGAGATGCTCGTATTATAATTAGAAAATGAAAGATAGCTTGTCAGATCCAATCTCAGGATACATTGGCAAGTGGAAGTTGTTCAGTATCGTCCGCCATTTAAGTAGTGAAAAGTCTAATAGGGTCGGACGCCGGGGTGTGGTCAGTCTAGTTGCCTCGCCTCCCTGAAATGCATCCTTTGAATAATCGTTTCTTCATTTTTTTCCAAGTTCTCATTAATGTATTATTATTATTCATTACTATTTTTAATATTAAAATATACAATAACAATTAGGAATTTTTGAAGATGTGTTCTACTTTAATTTGAGAGAATTACGAGTATCTTCATAAATATGAAATTTTAAGCACTAAGTTTGTGATTACTTCAAAATTTTGAAGATTGTTTAAAAAAGTATTGAACTTAAAGAATTATATATTAAAAGTTATAGCTAAAAAGAGACCAATTTTAAAACTGCTGATATTTAGTTTGAAACTTAAAACCTTATTAATCTTGATATTAAATAAAGATTTGCAGAAGAAGTTTCAAGTAAGAAAATAGGATTAACATGGACTAATTTTTTAAGTAAATGTTTTGTTTCTCTAAAGTTTCTACTAAAATATTTGTAAAATATTTGTGTATCAATATTTTATTTATATATTCATTTTGGAATCTGTCCAATATGGTAAACCTTCAACCCTCTGGAAAAAGTATTATAATTTGGTAACGAACGAAGTTTACATATTTTCTATTGGTAGATCATCCAAATTTTCAAAAAATTATTTTCCACTGAATAGAAATTTGAAATTTACTTTTTGATCCGTCAATTTAATCAACTAAGTTCTGTTGTAACAAAAGAATCTCCCGTAATAATTTTTTTTGTATATTTACGTCACCCTTAAAGCCAATTTGAGTAGGAGTTTAATGTCGTCAATTGATTGAGATTTCTGTGAAGACTTTGTTGTGAAATTGCGTGAAATATAATCTGCATTTTCATCCAGAGCAAGTGAAGAGGCCGCATAACGGCGCGCCCTCCTAGACTATTTTGAGTTCGAGTGAAGCTTTCCCAAATTTATAAGCAAGAGCGACTGGCGAGTGTGGGTGGACAAAGACGGGTGGCGAATTAATGCCATCGGTTAAATTAAACGTGGTACCTCGACTTACAAGAGCAACTTTGTACCATGAAATTTTTTCCCTCTTCTCAAGAAGAATGCTGTCGACAAATTACAATCCTCGAGCTCTAGTCTGAAGTACTTAGTTTCTTGTCGCGTATTGCTCCTTTTGTTGTAACGTAATGAGGCGAAAATTGTTGTACATTTTACGGAAGCAATTAAAGTCGGAGAGATTGTCAGATACGATTAAGCAAAGCATCTACTTGCCAAAGTATTAGTAGACTTTGTAAGTGGTGTCACTTACCAATTAATTGTGCAACAATTTCAATACATTGGATAATTCTGACTGAGTTTCATGATCAGAGACAGGAAGGAATTTTTGTAATTCAGCCAAATATTTTTTTTAATATAGCACGTTATGTAAAATTGTAATTATTCTGTGTAGATATGATAAACTGTTCAAGTTGTGAATAAATTATATGTTGAAATAATCATATAGCTTAACGAAAATAATTAAAATTGGATAGTTTTATAGTCTGATCAGTTCAAAATCGCAGACGTGTAAATCATAATGTAAAACCATTGAGTCTATTACGACTTTTTGAAAATCATATCCTAGGTGCTTTCAAATAAATTCTAAATTATTATGGTTTAAGATAGAAATTTGCCAGTTTTTAATTTTTCAAACCTTGAAATCGTTCAATTTTATATGTAAGCATTTCATCTTGTATTATTCTTAACATTAAAATTGTTTATATCTGAACTTTGTAGTTTAAAATATTCACATTTAAACGCTTCTAATTTTATATTGTGAAATATTGAACTATATGGGCGATTTTCAAGTAGATTTCATTTTGTGTATCCCTTGAAGTTTATTCAATATTCCTGGATAATTTTTGACCTTTTAAAAGTCTTACTACTCACTTAGTGACCTAATTTCTTAGCCAATGCAGATAAGTTAAAAAAAAATACAATTAGATACTATTTTTTTGCAAAAAAGTAGTCAATGAACATACTAGAGATTATAGATACTGAATGAATGAACCGTGCTTAGATAAGTATTTTCTATCAAATCTTGAAAATACATGAAGGTTCCAGCATTTTCAAATTGATTAACTCTGCATAATCCCTCTGAGAACACATAGAAAGTTATGGGTGGAACCTGAAACGTCAACTCCACAAAGCCTCTAAAAAAGGAGGCCCAAACGGCAAATAACTTTCGATTGAAAAAAAAAATCTCATAGAATTTATTGGTCTCGGGGACCAAAAACCTCTCCCGAAGTTTATATTATTAAAAAGAACAAATTCTAATTACAGCACTATAAATATGGAAATTATCATCCGAAGCCTTTTATTGTAGCCACTGGTAAAAGGTTCAAAGACGCATTAATGAGGCAGGAAACGCCACTTGTATTGTGCAAAAATTGTACTGCAATTGGATATTATTTAATAAATTCATGATTGCTTTCTTGAAATCTTACTTTTTACATTTGAGTAATGTTTTCAATTCTTTAATTTTGAGTACTCTAATTAAGAATTCTACATTATTTAATTTAAAGCTATTGAAATTATAAATGTATTAATGAACGGTTGAAGTTTAAAATTATACAATAGAAAAATTAACTACTTGTCTGGTTGACTAGTGGGATTACGAATTTCTTTGTTTCTTTGTTCAATTGATCGAAAACCTACTTGATTTTACTATCTTTTGAGTTATTTTTTTCATTTTAACTAGTAAACCCAGTTTTTTTGAGTGTTGTCGATTCCACAATACTGCCGTCCAAACTAAAAAGATACATAAGTGACATTTTTATGAAAAATGAGTTTTGGGTATCGTTGGATTCGTAAGAGAAAGCTGCGTCTAACTGTGTTAATAAAAATTATTAATTATTAATATTTATTGCAAAAAACGATTATTTATAAATGAGGAAAGTCGAAAAAGTTGAAAAATACAACATAAAAAGATACACCAAGCACTTTGCGTGTCCTAAAATTTGTATAAGGCAGGTAATACGTCATCAGCATACAAATCAAAAAGAACCTAAAGAACTTTGTGTCTCTTTTGCAAGGGAAATAAGTCAGGCTAGATTCGGCTATACATTAGCGACGATCGTTCGGGTAAGTTTGGGACAGCCGCTGAACACACAGTGTTTAAAAAATTAATTTTTTATTGAAAATATGGAAGAGCACATTATTTTTACCCAAATAGTGTATCTAGATTATTCGAAATTTTATTAGAGTTCTTTGGGCAAACAAATTTTCTCAATTCGAGTAAAATTGGACTTATGTATCTTTTAGTTTGTATGGCAGAATAATTTATTGTACTATTTCTTTAACAAGAAGTAAAAACTCATGATTTAAATAAAATTAAGCTTTGAAAGTCATTCAGGTATTTGAATCGTTCAGGAAACTATCACAGTGCTCAGGATCGCGAACCACGACAGCTGCAAGAACTAGAGATGAGCGACACAGAATTTGCAGATTTGCATGAGCGACGTAAATTTTCAAAAATAGCAAACCTAGCCGGTTAATACGTAGTAACAGATAATGAGATTTACGCTTAACCGAGTAACATTTTCATTCCAATGTAAGCGCTTTATCTTAATGAAATATTTTTGATGGAAGTGAAAAGGAAAATTCTTGATTGCCAATATAACATGTCGAATAGGTTCAAGAAAAGCATAAGAAATTTTTCTCCAGGTATAACTATTATTTGAAGTTCCATAAATTTATTAATGAATACAAAATTTTTAATATAGTGAATATGTAGAGCTTGAGAGATGATTGATTAAAATGTTTCATGAAAATGACGGACTATGCTGATGTTGAAAATTTCAATAATATTGGCAAGATTGTTGGCTCTCGAACTCTCTTCCTTATGATATGTATTATGCGTTTTCGGGAAATGTAAAGACGTCACAGGAATGTCATTAAAAAATATAATAATAAGAGGCAAGTTAATTCTACTGAAAATCTAAAAATGTCAGTACGTTTGTATTAAAATACTACAATTTCAACTCTTCTTGCGACAAATACATTATGAAATTTATTGGATGTTGATTGGTTAAAGCGTTTCTGTTGCAATCGATATAATTATAATTTTATATTTCATTTCTCGGAAATACAGTTGCATCTTCCTTCTTAAACTTGGTACTTAACAATAGCCAGGGGTGGGGGCTGTGGAGCTATATTAGCATCTCTGACGTATTTTGTATTGTACCCACATTTCGTGACCAGTAACCACGTAGTAAATCAGTTTTGAGAGTCGCAGGGCGCCGTGTATTGTTGATGTCGGTTCTGGATTCGTGTCGCTTTTTTGGGATATTTTAAAAAATCTCCTTCTTTTATTGAAAGTTGTCTAATTATTTGGTAGTGAACCGTGATTTGTGAAGAGTATTTCGAAACTGCAAATCGTATACTTTTAGAACAAAAAAGTTAAGTTAGTTTGTGTGAACTGTGTAATATATTTAGCTTTTTGTCTGGTTTCACTAAGGCAATTCTGAACCTGTCATTTTATTTATTACGCATATCCTCAAAAAATTTAATTTTTTAACAGCAGTATACTAAGAAATCAAATATAATCTTTATAAACAAAATAATTAATATAGTTGTTAATTAGTTTTGTTGATAATGTTATTAAAGAAATGAAATTTCCATATTTTCTTGTATAATATTGCTCTATATTGATGCAGATATGGAATAAATCGAAATAGAAATTAAGAAGTGTGATGCACGTGCGTAAACGATTAAGTCAACCAATTTTATGTAATAGAAGATCCACTCATAAGAGATGGATCTGTCATGTATGAAATTGACTGCAAAGTATTTCTATAGTCGCAGATCCACGTGACAATATTTTTCAAGGATTCGCCACTGAGATTTGCGCAAGAAAATAGGTATAAGCCCCTTAATTTGGCTGAGAACTAGTCACACAATACGTAGATTTTGATTTAATGTGGCCCCACTTCTAGAAATTTTCTTAGTTTCCTCAATTTTTATAAAAATATAGTTGCTTACAAATATGGTATTTAGAATGTTCGCCAGTATGGCATTCGTAGTCGTATACTGGGAGCTTTCGAGATGATGAAAATTGAAAGAAAAAATCAATTTCTATAAAAGTAAGAAGATCAGCTAGTTTAGAATCTAACTAATTTATTAGCTAACTAATAAAGGAAACTAAGCTTTGCTAACTTTCAACGGGTGTCTGATTGATCATTCATTCTATACTTTGTTTTCCAAGGGGGAGACGTGAAATTATAATTTAGAAAATGCAAACGAAGAAAGTGGAAAACAAGATCGATTATTTTTTCAATTTTTTGTTTTTATATTCCGGCTGCCCGAGGCGAGAAAAATAACTTCATTTTATGAATAAATAAATTGCTGCTTTATTTAAATGATTTCTTTTCATTTGAATTTTTAAAATACTTTAATTATACGTAGATTTATAAATCTAATTAGTGAATATTGTTTTATTATTGCAGGCCTCAGAGGAGTATAGAGAACACAGTACTCACAAAACTCGCCGAGCCAAGAAAACTAATCAAAGCCTGGGACAGCACGTAGTAGAACAACGTAGTTCTAGTATCCAGGAGAGTGTAAGCGTGACAAAACGTAGCACCACAAAAGATAATTCACAGAAAAAGTTCAACGTTGTTCGACTGAGTAACATCCCCTTACCATCTACTGGTGGCAAAGTAACATGTAAGTCAAGTTATACTTTTTTGCAATTTCATTTTCGTTTAGATCGGAGTGGCCACTCGACCGGGAATTTTTTTAGACTGAAAATCCCTCGGTAAATGATAGTGATTTTTTCAGAAATGTTTGTATTTTTGGTAAAAAAATCTATTCGATCTCTTAAAATGTTAAATTGTACCTGGCATGCGAGATTACATGTGAGTTTGAACGAATTTATTTCGAAATTATTAGAAACTCAAATCTATTTTAAAGGCCTTTAATATGCAAATGTATTCAGTTGTTTGATTCCGCATTAGTCAGCCCTTCATTACCTTAAATTTGAATCATTTTTTTTCAAATTGGTAACATCTAGAAATCCTTTACATTTGCGTTCTCCTTTATTTTGGATGTTCTGTTAGAGTTTAGACAGAAAAAATAATCTTCTTAATTACACTCGAACCCCGAGTTGAGTAATGTTTTTGTTCTGACCTTCGATTCATGTCGGGGTTCTCCGAACGTAAAGAGTCAGGGCCGTGTCGCAATGTGACGCAGTTATCCAGCTAGGCCGCTAGGATACAGCCCTTTATCGCTACACTACTAAAGGCAAATACTCAAAATTTCGGCCCCGCGGCTCCTCTCATCAGAAACCGCGGCGCGGCGTCAATTCTCGGAAAACACATAGCGGAGTTTCAATGAATTTATAAATAAGCTAACAGGCCGTTCAAAAACTACGTCACACTGTCCAGGGGAAGGGGGAGGGGTTAATAGGTTTTGAGACGATTTCTGACATAGGGACGAGGGATTAATGCAGAATGTGACATCACACATGGAAGACATAAAGGTGAATAACAAATTTTTGAAATGATTGATGAATGAAAATTAATGATTTTATTTTACAAGCAAAGCATCTTAATACAGACTTCACACTTTTTCCTCTCTTCCCCTCTTTCCTCCTTTTTCCAAGAATTCTTCTTTTTCCCTGTTTTCAAGAAACTTGCCCTTTTTGTCATTTTTTTCGCTTAACTGCGAACTGAATCAATAAAACCCTGTAAGAAAATCGAACTGTTTTACGTTAAAAGTTCCTTCTTTTTATTCGAAGAGTCTAGTGTTATATTTTTGGTTTAGAATTCATCTCTCTTGGTTAAAGTTCTGCTAATTGTTTGAAGATTTTACTTTTTTTTAAATTAACTTTTTTTGGTTGAAAATTAATTTTCTCAGCTGAAAGTATAATTAATCTATTTTTGGCTGAAAAATCCATGTATTTTGTTATAAATTCGTTTTTTTTGTTTCTAATTGTTTGTTGCTGATTTAAATATTTTGTTGAAAATTGTTTTTTTTAATGAAAATCAATTTAAAGGAATTATTAATAATTTAAACAATTTACATTAACAAATTCAGAGTGTGGTTATTTATTAACCAGTAGGCTACCTTTTTTTACAGAATTAACTAAGAATATTTCCGATAACTTTTTTCTGTGATACTTTGTAAATTCCCAATCATTATTAATCATTTAAACAGTTTCCATAAACATATTCAGAGTTTGTCTATTTTCAAAGGAATAGGCTCACCTTTTTACGGAAGCAAAAAAGTATGCATTTCCAATAAGAGTTTCGTACATTACTTTGCACATTCACAATAATCATTCATTATTTAAATATTTTTCATAAACATATTCAGAGTTTGGATGTTTTTCAAGGAATAGACACAATTTGTTTACAAAGTCAACTAAGATTGTCTTTCCGATGATCTTTTCTATATTGGTTTGTACATTTACAAGAATTATTAATTATTTAAAAAACTTTCATAAAAAAATCAGAATTTGGCTATTTTTCAACAAATAGGGTGAATTTTTTACAGAATTAATTAAGAATATCTTTACGATGACTTCATTATGCTCTTCAAATTTTCAAGATTTATTAATTATTTTAAATATTTTCATGAGCAAATTAAGAGTTTGGCAATTTGTCGAAGAAATCCTTCCGTCAAAACCTCCTGCTCGACATTAGTTAAAACCGAGGTTAAAATGCAGCGAATACACAACTCGGTCGTATACATCGCAGATGGTCATCCATCCCAGTGCTATGCGCGATAGAAATTGCTTGACATCTGGACTCTTCTCGAGTCGAGATCATTTGCTGTGTATTTCTATGAAAGTTTGTACGCGCCGACATTTTATAGGGTTTTGTCCAAAGTTGCATGAAAATGTTTAGAGTTGCACAATATTATTTATTCTGTATCGTGAGAGGGTATCCGTGTGATGCCGTGTACAAATCAAAATTATTAATGTAAAAATTAATTTCATGGTATTTTATTGAACTTCATTCCCAAATAAAATAATTACATGTGAATAAATTGGTCGCGCGCGGAGCGCGCGTATGAGGCTCTAGTTTGGTTGAAAATTTATCATTTTGAGTTAAAAATGCAAGGTTTTGTAGAAAATTCGTCTTTTGGGTCCAATTCAATTGTTTTTGATTAAAGAGAAAAGTATTTTTTAGTTGAAATATCAGCTATTACTTGTTTCCTTGAGGATTCATTTTTTTTAATTAAATTCGACTGTTTTTTCACTTAAAATTAAACTCTTTTTGGATGAAATATTAGCTATTATAGTTTTTGTTGAGAATTAATCTTGAACTGTTTTATTGTACATTGGTCTTTTTGAATAGAAAATTCATCCTGTTGGATTGAAAATTGAACTGTCTTATAAAAAATTGGTCTTCCTGGCTTGAAACTTAAACTACTTGTTTCAAAATATAACTGTTCTCGGTTGAAGTTTCATATTTTTTGTTCATGAATTCGAGTAATTCGTGGAAAATTCATCTTTCTAGGTTGAATGTTTAACTATTTGGTTAAAAATCGAATTATTTTGTTGAAAATTCCTGTCCTCTGCTTGAAAGTTCAACTGTTTGGTTGTAAATGCAATATATTTTTACTTGAAATCTTAAACGTTTCATATTGAATGCAATATGGATGCAATATGCAATACACTAATTTCATTTAAAGGAATTTACTCTCCTGTGAAAAAGGGGAGGTGTGGAAAAAATTTTTAAAATAGCGTGACTGTTCACATAAAATGATGGCTTTTATGACACAGCTGAAAAATGATAATACACGTGTCACTCCACCTTATTATAGTTCAGATTCGCACACCACTTTAAGTAAAGAACACGTTTCATTTGATAAATTTACATTCGGAGCCATCAAACTGCTCGTAGATCGTTCTTAGACAACGGCTTCTCGCCAAAAACTTGCAGACTTTCTGGTATATACCAGAACTACTGCTTTTACACGAAGGATGGTGTCGGAAGCTACGTGATATTAATATTGGATGATTAAGTGGCCACGGATGCGCACTCATGGTTGGCCCCAACCGAACTTTCAAGCCCCCAGGGCAGTCCAGAAAAAGATCGAACCCCCCACACACCCTCATTACCCTTTTCTCGCACTATATTATTATTTCCTCTCGTTTTTCCGTTTTATTTCGCGACTATATTTGCGACTGTCTTGCCGACTCTCTGATTGCCTGCGATGATTCCTGAATGTTTAGCCAAAGTACACAGCGTAGATCAAAATAGTATACTTTGTTACAAGTAGGGAAAGAAACCTGCTAACCGATCATAACTATATAGCAGGAAATCAGCTTCATCCCAACACTCGTAAACGGCACACTGGTGCGAATGGGTATTTTGCCCATTTTAATATTAAATATTTAACTTATTGAATATATAATAAATATCTAGCATATACTAAGCATATTTAAAATATATATTCAATATAGTGGGGATGGGCCCATGCAGCCGTCCCGTCGTAAATACCAGCAGAATTAAATTTTTTGGTGCGAATTCGGACCAGTGTGCCCTTTGAGAGTTACCTTATCCATTATTCATGTTGGATCATTCCATTTTATTTCGTCTAAATTTATTGCGAACATTTCTTAAATAAAAAGTTTTTTGGGACTTGAATTTAAATTACGAAAGCCGCGCTTAATCAAATATCAATTTAGCGTATTTTTAAATATATTTTCACATTCTTATTTAGAAATGAAACCTGTTGCCAACACGAAATTTGAAAGGTAAATAAATCAAGAACTTTATATTTTTCCCCTATAAAGACACATTCATCTGAAAATATTTTGAAAACTTCTAAAGTGCTGTGCTTAAATTGAAAATTTGTTTCTAAAACTAGAATTAGGGCATGAATGATTAAAAAAAGTAGGTAAACATTATATTTATGGACTTAATTCTGATTAAAAAAAAAATAATTTTAATTATAATATTAATTACTATAAAAAATATATCAAATGGAAAATCAAATCCAAACTTTAAGGACTGGGGAATAAATAAATAGATTGAAAAACAAGCCGCCGGAGCATTTCTGAAGTTGGAACTTCGAAAAACTGCTTTTCGAAAAAAGCGCATCTAAAGTTGGCGAGTACTATAAGCGCACGTGATATACTTTTTCTTTGAACATGAAATATGTATACCCACTTCCGGCTGCTTTCGCGACATGAGTTTGATAGCGATAGATTCATTATAGGTCCTAGTATCATCCCCCACTTAAACCCGAAAATAATATTTTTAAACCCTAACTTAGAAAATAGTTATACTCATAGTTAGAATAATATAGTAAATCTAAAAACTCGGTCTATGAAATAGTACTTAAGATGCTGTATAGTAAATTTCATATACATGTATATTGGTCAACTCTTAAAAAAGTCAGGTAATTTCACTTTAGACAAATTAAAATTAATTTTGGCAGTAATCGTCAATTCCAAATGATAAAGCTTGACACTTTTTTCTAGTTATTAAACATAAATTATACTTGGTTTTGAGTGGAAGAGTTCAATTAAGAGAATAATTAAGACACCTAACCTAAAAGCAGCAGTTTTTTGTTAATATTTCGATATTTACAGTGAATTTTGAAGAAAATCTCACCTGTACATTGCACTTTGATTATAAATATGAATTTTGTCGATGAATGGTAGGTTACTACTTTAGTTTTAAATATATGACAAGATTTGAGTGCATCAAAGAACTTTCAATTTTCATGCACTCTGTTTTCCTATACATGTATATTAATTTTACAAGATGATAATATATTAAATTTACTACACGTATATGCATATTTCTTCCATTGCATTGATAGTAAAATCGCTATAGAAATTTCTAACACTGCAGACACTGCACACTGCCATTTACTTTACCTTAATACACTTGTTTCGGTAGTCGTTCATCATTTATTCTCTCAACATGCCCAAATCATCTCAAAGAATTTCTTTCACATATATGTGAACTAGTGTCTCCTCAACACCACATTCTTTTAGGATTATCTCATTACTCACTTTGTCTATCAGTGTTTTGCCTCATATCATCTGCTATATACACAAAATATATAATCAATATCTCTAAGTAAAAAAAGCAAATATTTTTTCTCGAAAGAAAGTTAGTTATCGTACATGTATTTGATATCTCAAACAATTCTTCACCGATCTGCATAAAACCTTTTTGAATAAATAAAAAATCGAAAAAAAACATCTGCCCATATATATTTTCCGTATTTGGTCAAATGAATTTAACAGATTCAGAAAACACACAAAGTGTATCATTTTTAGTAATTTCAAGATTGATACAGAAATTTCAAGATAATTTTGTTGGATAGAATTCTGTATCCGTTTTTTCAGAATATTTTATTCATTGCTTTTTTATATTTAGTACTTTTTAAAAAGAAAAATCGATTTTTTAGTAATTAGGCACACCTGAACTGTCATAGTTATCAAAGTTATTCTAAATATATCTACATTTTTTAATTTATTGAGCTGAGAAAACTACAAAAACTTTGAGAATGTTTTAAAAAGAAAAAGAAATGTAATCTTGGCGAGATTTTCTCATTTTTTAATAATAATAATCTTGCCGAGATTTTCTTTATTCCTGTTTCATACATTCTCAAAGTTTATGTAATTTTTCAAATTACATAAAGTAAATAAATTCGACATTTTTTAGAATAACTTGGCACACTTTGCTTCCACAAAATATGCTGACTGAACTGATAAGTTTTTTCCTTGGTCGAATTTTTCACGTCGAAAATGTTTTCTGTGAGATTGAATAATATATATTGACGCCTCCATTCAATATGAGTATATCTGCTGACAGTGCCGTGTATAAGATTATGCGCTGTATAAGCCTAGGGAATAGTCTCATACAGGACGCTGTCAACACATAGACTCATATTGAATGGAGGCGTCGATATGTCATTCATCAATTTATTGTATACATATATGAAAATATTGTCAAACTGGTATAAAATATTTTGATCTTCATAAAAATTTGTAATAAACGCAGAAATGTGTACATAAATCACATTTTTTAATGTTTTGTTATCTCATTTTAGCAAAATTGTGCGCAGTTTTTTTCCATATTAATCAGAGCCTGAACTGATTGGAAGAAACAGGTTGTAAAAATTTACATTTAAAATGAGTTTAAGAACATCTCAGGATCACTGCGAGCTCTGGAGATTAAAAACGTTTAAAAATTGTCCGCATGGACACATGGAATTATTTAAAACTCCTCGTTCAATCGCCAAAAGAGGCGCTTCGCTCGATTATACTCGACTGGAGGTCGTCGTACTTGAAACTTTTATTTTCAATTTACCCATGGTTGACAGAAACTCACAAATATCTTTCATGTCGTGCAATTTTTGAAGATATTCCGTTTTATTATATAGATAGATTAAAATTGAGAAAGTTTGAAATTTCAATGCATTCAAGTTTTGACCTCGATTTGAACCTTAATTTATGTAAATTAAATACATTTTAATTCGTTGATTATCATGCAATGAATTAAGAATTTTTTTATTTTTGTATTCCAAAGGTTTTATAGCATTTTACAAATAATCTGGAAAAATTCTATTTTGACGTTTACGAAAAAATTTATTTGAAGAAGATATATGAGTGTCAGCTGTGAAAAGCTGATGAACTGCCCTCTAAACTTAAATAAATGAGATTTCACCTATGTCAGTTAGTTACCTATTTCTAGCTATTTGAATCAGTGAGATTGTTTTGAGAATTAGTGAAAATCCCTACTGATTTGATTCAGTGACTTACTTCTCACTGATTCCAATTTAGAGAATGTCATTAAGAAAACCTTCAGCATTTCATAACACGTGAAACCGATCTAAACTGGATGAGGAGCTTATTTGTAATAGAGAAAATCTGTGCAGATCATTAGTCACTTAGAGGCTTAATTTTTGACATGTTTTACTTGGCTCGTTTCCGCTTTAGAGTCAGTCACATATTATCATACATTTACAATGTAGAGATTGAACTGCTTTACAGCCGAAACAAAACGTATTTTGATATTGTGGAAAATTAATTATCAAATAAATTATTAAAAAATAAACTAAAATATGTATTACATATAAACACAAGAATTAAATAACGGTCTATGTAAATTTAATTATGATTAATAAGGAAAGAAAATTTCAGTGGTTTGAAGGTAATTAATTTATATGGGTGATTCTCTAATAATTCTCGTTTTTTATTCATTTATTTATTAAAGTCTGTTAGGACGGAAATCGTCTTTACGAGCATCATTAAATGAATTAAGTACCTATTTGTCGATTTTTTAATGTGTGGGTGTCTATGAGATAGTGCCAATAAAACGAATATTTATTAATACTAAACATGATCTCTTGATTGAAGATTTAAACGCTTCTCAAGATTTCCTTGAAGTCGATGAACGCTCCATTTACTACCAGGAATATTAATGCCAACTCAAAGTTGGTCTTCTTCTCAAATCTTGAAAAGATAGATTTCGTTAAATGTAAATAAATGGGGGTTTTCATTTGAATCCCTCGCGTTTATTTAACTTTCTTGACTCCGTAAAGAGAATCTTATAGTGCTACGTTTAGTTCGATTGACAATTTTCATTCACGAATAGATTTCTGGTTGTGCCGTGTCTGGTTCATCGAAATTCGATGGGCGTGGAGCAAAAATTTTCGATGCGCCCAGGAAAATAGAAAAAGGCGACTAGACTAGACTTTACAAAAAAATCTATGAACGCAGGCTAAATATTTTTGGTGCGTCTAAAGTCTAGACTTTTAGTTCTTTTTAAATTCTGGATGCGAAAACGGGTTGGAAAATTTGTTTCTAACGAAATATCTCAATCTTCAATTGTTAGAAGGTCGAGACTGAAGACATGGATAAAATTATATAGCTGTGAATACATGTCTAGATTTTAAAACAACAAAATTTCTTATAAATTTAGAGTTCAAAGGGATTACTATTTTTTCAAATACAAGAATGCTATTTTTGAATTTTCAAAATAAAACTAATAAATAAATAAGCTATAAAAGCCATTAGATTTCTCAAATTCCAAGGATGCCGCGAGATAAACGATTAAGTAAAAGATTGATCTCCCCTGACGAAGCAAATACTCTATTTATACACAACATCTGAAGTATATCGTTTCTGTGAACTTTGTTTCTTTTTCTCCATGGCGTTTGCTGAAAGTTATGAGGCAGAAATTCTCCTACGCAGATGACATATATATGTTTTCCTCCTTTATCTTTTTAAACAATTTAGAATTTTAATTATCACTAAATGATTTTTAAAAATAAAGTTGACTTCAGATTGAATTTGAAAATTGTCGACTTCATTTTTTTGTTTTTTTATTCATTGTGAAATGTCCTAAATGTGAAAAAAACTTTACAATTTACCTTGAAAACCTATACAATACATATATAAAAAATAATGAAAATTTGATCTTGAAAAATTGTGTGTGTTTAAACAAAGTTTCACAAAGAATACTCTTTTACTAAATCTTACATCTTCTGCGAGAAAAAGTCGATTTTTTTGAAAAAAAAATCTTTTTGCTACAAAAATGGATTGGCCACACACTACACCCTTCCAAAATCTAACTCTTAGAGTTGGAATCCAGAGAATAATCTGCCTATCAAAAGTTACTAATTCATTTGTAGGAAAAAAAATTTAAGAAATTCCCTTGTTTGATTTGTTGAACAAAATTAGCGGGACTACACAACTGTCAAAACATTAACTCTTTCCAAATCTCCTGTCCTTTCTCATGTTTGTCAGTTCTATAACCTCACGGAATTTGTTCAGCAATCAAATAAGAGACTTTCGTTCATTTGTTTCGCTAGGGGTATTGCCGTCATCCTCTCAGTGAACGACACTGTGCAATAAAAATGCACTTATAAAAATTATGGGCATTTAAAATAGATACTTGTACTCAGGTAAAAATTCTATTATCCATGTAAGTCGTCGTATTTCAGTTTTTGTTTAGTACAAAATTAGTGACTTTATATTCATTGAATAATACTTTTCGTTGCTACCTACAGAAGTACTACAGATGTTGTTAATTTGGAAGTCCTGTGAAACTTGGAAGAAAGGGTATTTCTTATCTTTTAGTACATATTTTCAGAGGTTAGCTCATTATATTTGGCAGTATAATTTAATCAATATTATTCTGCAACTCAAGTAGATGTAATATATTTGTAATATTCTTATCGTACTTTCAAGAGCAGTGAACGACACCCAACAGGAAGAAGTTTTCATGGAATTATACGCACCATTATTATTGATATTCATATTCTTATGATTGCTTTTGGTTGGTTTACTTAGTTCCTGTGAAACTGTTTTCTATCAATATTAAATTTTCCGTAGGTATTTAGTTAGTTTCAGATATTCGAACCTCAACAATTAATTACGGATACCCAGAATATATTTAGCAAAGTCGTGAAGTGTACAACTGAACAAAACTAAACAATATCGAAAGTATACCTTTTCGACGAAAACTTCCTCTTTTCTTGCAAAAACATTCATAATTATATAAAATTATATTCTTCATTGTTCAAAGTAACATGAAGTCATCTTGATTACAAGTTAAGAAACACACAAATAAAATTTTTCTCAATAACGATGCAATATCTCGTAAAACTCTTTTGTGCAAAAAATGTTCTGCACGTGTTTTTCGCATCTTTGGTTGTTTGGGGAAAAAATCGAAAATTTGATTATGACGATATCCTTATCGAAGGGTTTAGATTCTAGTTCAACCCTGGCAGAAGATGCCCGGTTCGTGGTTGTGTGCCCAAGCTATGGGGGTTTGAGGGATTCTTTCTTTTACCAACCAATATCTGTTACGTCTTCCAGTCAGTTCTACGCAATGGATAAATTTTTGAATTTTTAAAATTGTTAAAAAAAAATTTCTTGTCCTGATTTACATCCGCGGGAAAATAAAAAATAAGATTTCAAATTTCAATTGCCGTAAATTTCAAAGGAGGACGATAAAGCTTTGTGTTTTTTGTATACGAAACCCAACCCTGATTATGATAAAAGTAGTAATAAGCGAGATAAAGAAGGGTACTTTGATTTTAAATTTATTTTTTTACTGTTAAATAATAACATTTACATTTGAATGCTTGTAAAAACTCTTTAAAGGTAAGAATAATTGATATAAATAGTCGTACGTGCTTAACATATTTTAAGGATTATTTTGAGCTGTTGTTTCTAATATAATAAATTAAATATTAATAAATACAATAATAGAAAATAATGAACGAAAAAAAATGTACTTCTTAGGTTAATGTTACTTACCTACTTTGTATCGGCAAAAAATTTTAACGATAGAAAGACTCTATGATAAGCAATGCTTTGTTGACCTGGTGAATCTGGTGAACCTGGTGAGTCTTCTTCGATGAAAAAATGTGCATACCCGGGTGACACCAAAAACATTACTGCTTTAATAAACGATGTAGTTATTTTATTTAATCTCTTTATAGCAAATATTTGACAGAGTACATTTTCATTTCAAGAGTACTAATCCCGAGAATGTTCATTTTTCAATAAACTTAAATTTGAAAATCAAACTCTTTCGTTAAAAAAATCTTTGAAAACTGTCGTGTGATCGGGTGACATCCGTTGTGGTTACATTCAAAAATCAATTTCTATACTACAGTTATAAGTATAACACTAATTATAAACTTTATTTTCTAATATTGTATTCTATTATAAAAACATATATCCGTTCAAAAAATTGTATATGTGCAATAAGTAAAAAAATAAATGCATTTTATTTTGGGAAAATCTTGACAGGGACATATGACCGGGTACCATTTTCGTATTCTCAAATCAGTCACGTACTATCAGATTTTCTAAATGAACATTATTTTCAGTTGAGTGGAAGCCATTAGTTTTCTTGGGACAGGATATTGTTAAGTTTTGTTTATTTTCACCCAAATACTTATAGCTTGACAGATAAATTTCTTTTTTCAAATCGGAAAAATACGTGTCGCCTAAGTGCTAATTTCCCTTAAAAAAATAACATATTTTGTCGCCAAGAGTCTTGAAGTGTATGTACTTATCTGCTTGAGTTGAAATAGGTCCGGTCCATTATTTTGTTAATTCTGAACTTTTTACAAATATTCATAATTACATTAAAATTATTTCTTATTTCACTGACGAAAGATTCTGCAACTTGAAATGTAAAAATGATAGAACCTGCCTGATTTGAAATGAATTTGGTCAAATATGAATGCAACTTTTTTCGAATTCAATTGTCTTTTTCTAAAACTTGTCTTGCTTTGCACCCCTTCCGCCAATTTGATACTATCTGGCATAACTTCTGCACCTGTTTTATGAATCGTCCTACCACAGGGAGAAGCTTCTTGAATCTCTTCATCTCTCTCTACATTTAAATTTTTCATCATGGCGCTTGCGCGCATTAGACGACCTGACCAGAGTGGTTTAATAAACACAAGCGACCCATAATATATCGCGTCCTGGTGCCTCAGCTGGAAAAGATTTCAGGCAGTCGCCATCTCTTGATACTATCCTTGTCTCTGGTTCGTCTCATCATCGTCAGTCCGGCCAGAGATGTGCTTACGAATAGTATGAATTCACTGGATAACAGTGACGCGATTCGGCATCCGTGAAAAAAAAAGAGAAAAAAAACTATTTCGTTTTTTTTTTAATTTTTAAAAATTGGTGCGTGATCTGTGATCCTAGATAGATTTTCTTTTCAAGTGGTTCCATTATCCTCAATCTGGATTAGTTACATCATCATTCGTGAAATCGCAATGAAACTATTTTATATCCTCTCTCCTGTAAAAAGGAACAAGTATAAATAAAGATAGAAATATTAACTTTTGATCAGTCTCCAGTCGTGCATGTTATTTATGGAAATTCCTTACATGCGAATTTTAAATACATTTTTGGAGGTTTTATTTGACAGATAAGAGCAGAAATGGCTCTTCAAAAGGATTTCTTCAATTTCATTTTGTGTTGACGTAGAAGAATTAGATGATATTGACACAAGATAAATGGAAAAGAATTAATTGTTTTTCCTTAGAAAAGTTTAATTTTGAAGCTATTATCGGGTACCTCTATCTTAGATATGTCGAAAAAGCTTTATCAATTTTTATTAACGTAGAACCGCATTTTTAGTTTCTCAAGGAAAGAATCAAAAATTGGAAGACAAATAAGAAATTCGTTAGTAAGTAATTTAACAGTAGTCTATGTTTTCAGGTACTATATTATTTTTTCGAAAAGTAGTGTTTTTTAAAGGCAATGAGCAGGAATGTAGCAAAAAGACTATTTAATTTCGCATCATAGCCATATTAGAATACGAGTAGAAAATTCTGATGGGTGTTCTGAAATAGAAGCGTATAGGAAGATATGTCCTCCATTTGAATAGAAAAGTATTTATTTAATTTATGAAAGTTTAATTTTAGAAGCTAATGGAGGAACTCAATCTCCGCATTGACTTTAGAGAAGTTACGCCAATCTACACTGGTAGATGAGAAGATGTTAATATTAAAATAGGAAGGAGGGTGACTGAATAGGTTTTCATAATTTTTCCAAAAATATATGTTAAAGGTTGTTTCTTGGGAATTAGATTCTAATGATTATATTTTAATCTAAATTCCCAGTTATATTCAGAATTGATAATGATAATTTGTATATAATGATGATGAGGACAATTTTGATAAGTTGTATGTTCGTATAGACTAAAATAATTAGAAAAAGAGATAAATTTTGATATTTGGAACCACTTTAAAAGAACTTGAAACAAGAAATGGTTAATACTATCGGATAGAAGAATGTGTAAGGTGAAGGGGTGTTTTCAGATAGTGGTATAAACGACGACAAATAACAAATAGAAAACCTGTGAAGTTTCGTATAGTTTGTGAAAACTTTGGAGATGTTTAGATCGCGTGAAGTGCAAACCACGTGGCAGGAAATATCCACCTACTATAGGGCCTGGTTGAAGACTCTAACTCACAGCGAATTTGATCACCGCGAACGCGGACCAATTTGTTACGCACAGCCTGGCGAACCGAAAGAAGCGCCAGAACTCGGTCTTGACTTTACACCCCTCGTCTTCCAGAGCAGCTTTTACGTTCAAACGAGACAAGGTTTTCTTTTTCTTTTATTCAATAATTCATTCCAAAGTATGTTGCTCAAAAGTTTATTTCATATTATTAATTTTCATTTTCCGTTCTAAGCTTTTTTACCCCTTAATCAAGAAAGGGGATTAGCCTAGGCTTTTTTGATAATTATACTTTCATTCTATATTTTAAGATAAATACTAAATAGTTCAAATTATGTAATAAGACTTGGTCTTCATTATTTTCTTAAATGGTTTTTAGACTCTGATTATTCCTTTTAACTGTTCGATTTCTATGTAAATAAGGAAAATTATCATAAATTAATCCAAAAATAAAATGTAACCGATTAAGAAATAAAAGCTAATAAATTATTCGCGAGACACTAATCTGTTTTATAGCATTATTTAAGTAAATCATTTTGTCTATTATTGTCTCTAGTATTAAAGATCAGCATGAACTTATTATTATCATTACTATTCTAAACAATAAAATTAGTTACAAGTCAATATTTTAATTATAATAAATTTTGTTATTAATCAATCCCGATAATTGTTACTGCCATTAAACTCTTCATCGTCCATATATATTTTCATACTTCAAAACATATAATGGTCCAGATCTTCTGTACGAGTTCATTGATCTGTTTCTCAATTTATTTTCGGTCTTTAAGATCTTGGATTCAAAATATTTCTTATATACTGAGAACCCATTTCATATTTTGTTTTGGATTTTGAGAATTATTATCGTTAGCAGATACGTTTTTTAATGCTATTTCCTTATACAAACACAATTTTTCGTTCACTCAGTTTTTGTTTTGTGCTTTTTTCTGCAAAATTAAAAAAAAATCGCCTATACATATCATTAAAAAAAACGGCTGTCTACGTTCACGGAAAGTCGGTGCATTTATTATCTAACGTTTATGGAAAATAGGGAAGGTGGGCTCGGTTCATCAAAATTCTTCGAGTGTGACACAAATATCTTCGGTGAATCTAGGCACCTTCGTAAACAACAATCTAAAAATGAAAATTATTAGGTATCTTCGTTTTATTCTTGGGTATCATTTCTGTAAAAATGTTGTTCCTAAATTTACTCACAGCAATCCCCGCACACTTGATGACCTTGAAAGTGGATTAACTATTTTTTGGCTCTCCTTCAACATTTGTTTACGAATCTGATCTTGTTGAAATTATTAGTAACCGCTTGAATTTTTTCATTTTCAGTCACGCCAGAAAATGTTTTCGCTTATTTAAAATCTAAATTAAAAAGAAATGAATCCTTACTTGCCATTAATTTTCTTTTTTTTCAGCTGAAGTAAAAATGCCCAGTGGAAATGTTGATAAGCCTACTATCGAGGATAATCACGATGGCACTGTCTCCCTCAAGTACGAACCAAGAGAAGAAGGTCTTCATGAAATCACTGTTAAGTTCAACGGTGAACAGGTTCAAGGTAAGCTAATTTAGTTTTATATTAAGAAATCAATATTTAAAAAAATATATATTACAGAAATCGAAAAATCAATAATTTTATTATTCATAAATCGTGATTTAAAGATCAATTATGTTGAAATATTTATTTTATATTTATACCCTGGGTCTAAAGTTAAGTTAAGGATGTTCTTTCAGGTTAAATTTTTTTATTTAATCGGTAATTTCGCATTCGGATTATAAATTTGATTTGCAGACAGGAAAATTTAAAGCATCTTCAGCAAGGATATTAATTTGAAACTCAACCAACCGAAAATGACGCGATAAATTACTAACACTTGTGCTAAGATTTCACTAAGATTGTCACCATTAATTGTCTGCAATCAGATTGCGTTGACTAAACGTCACGAGTACGGGTCGCTTAAAGTCTGGGTGTTATCAAAATATAACTATGATATGTGCTCATTCACATCATGAACTGGGTGTGAAACCTTGCCAAACTAGTTTATTTTTCAAATGATATATTAGATCCCTATTTTTAGTCGACTTGCACTTCCAGTATAATTAATTTTGTTAATAATTAATTATTAAACCACTATCTTTGTCAAGTTCCATAATAGAACCTATTACAAACTGGTATTGCAATTGTTTGTTTGTACGATTTACAGTTAAAATGATTTATTACAATAGAAAATTTATTGTGTTTCGAAATAATTGTACTCCAAAATGTTTAACTAAAATTATTTATCAACCTCAGGTACATAAATACGTACAATCGTAATTACATAACTTACAGATTTGTTGTATAATCTAATTTTAAATCATTTGATTATTTAGTGAAGTATTTTATTGACCAGGCAATTTTCTTTGCCAAGAAACATTCCCTTAATTGAGAATAAAAATAATTATATTTGAATTCATTGTCACAAAATATTAAAATTTATTTGAATTTCAACTGTGATTCATGCCACTTTTTGAGCTTCTTATTTTCAAATTATAAAATATTTTTTTATGAATTAATAGAGAGTAAACAATAAATTATTTAAGTTAAAGTTTTAAATCATTAAATTAAAAGACAAGAAAAATCATTTTGAGCTTGAACTTAAATCGTGCAAAAAATAGGAAATTTCATTTTTGTGTGCACTAATATGTGAAAAATAATTCAAAACTTGTTAAAATTATTTTAAAATATATGTACATGATAAAACGATCAATTTTTCGCTTATAACTTTAAAGTTCGTAGAATCTTTTCTGAACATGCTGTTTAAAAAACAACCGAGGCAAAAATTCTAAAGTATATTAAAAAGTAAAATATGCTATATTAAAATGCTTACACTGGCTTACACACGATGGAAGTAATATATGTTATCTATACAGGGTGTCCCAGTACTCAAAAAACATTTTTGTATTTTTGAATTCCAACAAAAAAATGGCGTAAAAAATAATCATAGAATTGGTTTGCTCAAGTTAATAATTACCGAGTAATGAGCAATGCAAGATTAACCAATCAGAAGCACGCGTTATAAGGTCGGCTGATTATAAGAAAATTCTGCTGAATTCAAGAGAATTCTTCAGACTTCAGGAGAATTCCACTGAGTTCTCGAAAATTCTACAAAATTCAAGGGAATTTACAGAATTCATGAGAATTATGTCGAATTTGGTTAATTGTGGAAAATATTTATTTCAATTTTTGTATCTCGTTGACGTGTGAAATTACACCAGAGAGTCACAACCTACTGGAAAAGCGAACGGAGAAGAAATTATGCGAACTGAACTTGTTTATGCACACACTCTTGTCGATGGCACATGGACTGTCGACCTTCTAACGCGTGCTTCTGATTGATTAATCTTTAATTGTTAATAACTCGGTAATTATTAACTTTAGAACAATTTTTTTAGAATTATTTTCGACGCCATTTTTTTGTCAGAATTCAAAAATACAAAAATGTTTTTTGAACACTGGGGCACCCTGTATATTTCTGAAAGTGTAAATGTCACATTGAAATGGTTGCTCAAAAAGAATAGTTTTACTCAAAAATTGAAATATTATACATTTAGTCAGAAGCAATAATTTCTTTCGCTATGTTAGGATGAAAGTAAGATTTTTAATCATTCGGCTGCTAAAGCTTGCAAGTTGATCAATGGAGAAAGTTTATTTATTTATAAAGTATATTTTCACCACCCTGAAACATTGTGAATAATGGCTACTTACTTCTATAAGGCTTCTATGCTTCAATAATGTCATATAGTCTAGAGATAAATTTATTTTTGTTCTTTATCCAGTTGTCATTCTCGCAATTTGATAAACACTTATATTCCAGTACGGGCGATATTCGACATTTTGGAGTGTCAATGAATAAATATTTTGCACATATTTAATAGACTCGAATAAGTTCTTACTACATTTACCTGATGTTTTTCGATAAATATGTACGTAGTTTTAAAGTTTATGAGACAGAAAGCAGGATAAATATTATTTTTCTCCCCACCCACGCAGAAATTAAAAAAAATATATTACACATCAGAATTTTATATCTCAAATTTATGAGACAGAAAACTGCATAAGGATATTTTTGTTTTTCTTCTCTCAAACCCACGCAGAAATAAAGAAAAAAAATCTTATTGATTTTTATCTTTTTCGATTCCCAGCGAAGCGAAGGAGAAGATTGTAAGTTAATTCACAGATAAAATTCAATATTAAAATTTTAGTAAACAAAAAATCATAAATTTGAGTGGTATCTTAGATCGATAGTGTAGATTTCTATTTTCACGTAATGTGATAAGTATCATCACCTGTCCGGTCTTTACCATCTCCTATTATAATACAGATTTCTAATATATTTTTATTTCTCTAGTTTAAAGCTTTTGCGAGTCGCATTCTCCTATAATTTTACTAGAATGTATATTTCAAAGTCTATTACAGAAATTTTGTTTTATTCATCCTGTAAAATTTAAGTTCTGGTTTTATCCAGTTGTAAATTTCATGTCTTGATTTATGTATTGATTTCTAGGCTTCAAAGTTCCTTTACAAATTTTCTACAAATCATTTTTTAGACTACATAAAATCCATGAATTATGGGTAGCAACTGGAACTTTCATTAGATATTAAATTGAATGAACCGAATAAAGATTAACATTTTGATCTAATGGCTGGGGCTAGCAACTTATTTTTCGGTAATAGTAAAAGAGTTTTTAATAAAACTTACAACACTTAAAAAAATCACAGCAGTTCAGGAAGGAATTGTTAAGTTCTAAAAGGTTTCAATATTTATAATTCAATTCTACTCGTTACGTTTGGCCGCAAAGTCGTTGCAACGTATCGTTTCTGCTAGAACCCCATCCAAAGTATCCAATTTGATTTTCTGACGAAATATCGAAAGCACCCAACATAATCATAATGTTTATTTGATTAGGTTCTCCGTACAAGTTCCACGTGGATTCCCTAGCCAGTGGATATGTAACGGCCTATGGTCCTGGCTTGATCTATGGTGTGTGTGGTGAGCCAGGAAACTTCACAATCTCCACTAAAGGCGCTGGCGCCGGTGGTCTGTCTTTAGCAGTAGAAGGTCCCAGTAAAGCTGAAATATCTTGTCATGACAACAAAGATGGAACAGTGTCAGTTTCGTATTTGCCCACGGCACCTGGAGAATATAAGATCACCGTCAAGTTTGGAGATAAACACATCAAAGGCAGTCCCTATGTTGCGAAAATCACTGGTAAGAATTTCAGCTTCTGGTATGGTTTAGAATCTCTTTAAATAATTGATATAATCATTACAAAAAAAATACGTTCACTTCACAGGCGAAGGTCGGAAGAGAAATCAGATATCGGTAGGGTCATCCAGCGAGGTGCAACTTCCTGGAAAGGTGTCGGACGCTGATATCCGATCACTGAATGCTTCCATTACAGCCCCAAGTGGGTTGGAAGAGCCATGCTTCTTGAAGAAGCTGCCCAGTGGCAACATGTGCGTGTCTTTCACACCTCGCGAGTCCGGAGAACACATAGTCGCAGTTAAGCGAATGGGCAAGCATATTGCCAACTCTCCATTCAAAATTGACGTCAAGGACCGCGAGGTTGGTGACGCCAAGAAAGTCAAGGTGACTGGTAACAGTCTCAAGGAAGGTAAAACTCACGTCGAAAATACTTTCTCCATCGACACCAGAAATGCCGGATATGGTGGGCTCTCTCTCTCCATGGAAGGACCCAGTAAAGCTGAGATTCAATGTAAGGATAATGAGGACGGTACACTTAATATTTCATACAAACCCACCGAGCCTGGTTACTACATTATGAATCTCAAATTCGCTGATCATCATGTCGATGGTTCACCTTTCACGGTCAAGGTTTCTGGCGAAGGAAGCAATCGACAGAGGGAGAAGATCCAAAGACAGAGGGAAGCAGTTCCTATTACGGAAGTTGGTAGTCAGTGCAAGCTCACTTTCAAAATGCCTGGAATCACCTCTTTCGATCTCTCGGCTACGGTGACCTCTCCCGTTGGTATCACTGAGGATGCGGAGGTCAAGGAAATCGAAGATGGTCTTTACGCAGTGGCTTTCGTACCTAAGGAGCTTGGAGTTCACACAGTTTCTGTTAAATATAAGGAGATGCACATCCCCGGATCACCTTTCCAGTTCACTGTGGGTCCCTTAAGAGACGGTGGAGCTCACAGAGTTCATGCCGGAGGTCCTGGACTGGAGAGAGGTGAACAGGGTGAGCCTTGTGAGTTCAACATTTGGACGAGAGAAGCTGGTGCTGGAACTCTCGCGGTGTCCGTTGAAGGTCCAAGCAAGGCTCAAATTGACTTCAAAGACCGCAAAGATGGTAGCTGTTATGTTAGCTACGTTGTTTCTGAACCAGGTAAGTTTTTTAAATTAAGTTTTCTATAGAAAAGGTTTTAACAAAGCTGTTTTTTGACATTATTATTGCATAAATGTTTACATTTATGAACAGATATAGGGTGTCCACGGAGGGGCTTGCCAAAAAGTATGCAACCCACCATATATGGCCATGAGAATAGCATTGGCGTGTAAAACGGTTTGCATAATTTTCGGTAAGCCCCAGCGTGGACTAAATTCCTCAAGTCTTTATCTAATAAATGTCACCGAGGAGACCTTAGTCATTTACTACTAGAAGAGAGTACTTAAGGAAAAGTACCAATCAAGGTATTACGCTATAACTAAGGTGCTAAAGCCCTTATCTTCTAAGACGTTTCCTAACTTGTGCGAGAACCTTCTTACTTCGAAGAGATGTTGGAACAGAATGAAAAGCATTTTTCTTTCCGAATCCACTGACCAGTTTAGCCATGTTGAAGTTGTATTCGTAGTCGAAAGCCGTAAATAATTTTGGTTCAGATTGCCGTTTTGGTATAGATGCCTTGTGAACTGATGGAGTCAGCCAGTGGTTGTATAATCTGCGCTTTTGTTTGTGTAGATGGTGTCGTGCTCGACGTCGTAAAATAGGATCGGATTTACATAATGATAGCCCGCTGCAAGAAACTTGAGCAGCGTTCATGAGTGACTTATTATCCAGCTACCGTAGGATCAATTGTCCAACTTCTACTGGAAGTTCATCGACGATATCGGTTTTGTTGCTTCCAACTCCGAAGAATTGCATTATTTTCTTGAAATATTCCATGTTTGTTAATTACTGTTCAAACAGCGAGTGACCTTCATACCTTTATAACTGTTGCTCAGCTGGGTACGTTCCCTGCCGGACTCTGATTGATTGGCTCAGCGGACTAATCAGAGAATAGCATGGTACGGCACCCCGCTGAGCACCAGGTTTAAAAGCCATCGCCATGAGCTATGATGGTTACTCGCAGTTTGAACTGTAATTAGAAACATGGAATATTTCAAGAAACTAATGCAATTATTCGGAGTTGGAAGCAACACAACTGACATCGTCGGCGAAATTCCAGTAGAAGTTGGACAATTGATCCTACGGCAGCTGGACAATAAGTCACTCATGAACGCTGCTCAAGTTTCTTACAGCTGGCTATCATTATGTAAATCCGATCCTATTTTACGACGAAGAGCACGACACCATCTACGTAAGCAAAAGCGCAGATTATACAACGACTGGCTGACTCCGTTAGTTCACAAGACATCCATACCAAAACGGCAATCTAAACCAAAATTATTTAAGGCTTTCGACCACCAACACAAGTTCAACGTGGCTAAAGTGGTCAGTGAATTCCGAAGGAAAAATGCTTTTAATTCTTTTCCGACATCAACTGGAAACAAAAAGGTTCTCGCACAAGTTAGGAAACGTCTTAGAATATAAGGACTTTAGCATCTCAGTTATAGTGTAATACCTTGACTGGTACTTTTCTCTAAGTACTCTCTTCTAGTAGTAAGTGACTAATTAAATAAGAGCCTAAGCATTTCACAGCTATAATGATTATTCTGACTTGTACTTTTCTGTAAGCACTCTCTTCTAAGTGTGAGTGACTAAAATCTAGGCTAAAATTCAACGCCCTAATTGGTATTTTCCTCCTAAATATCTCCTCTTGGATTACTTGAACAAAGTCTGCTTAGCAGACTATTGTTAGGTATAGGCTATTAGGTTTTAGCACATATGGACGTAATCTTCTTTGTAACACGTTGTCACTTTTAATATTTGTAGTCATGTTAAAAAATATTTGTTACATTCTAAAATGATTTTAAAAATTACGTATTAGTAAAACTAAATAAAGCGACGTCCGACTAGAATTCGCTGGTGTGATAATCGCGTTTCGCTTGATATTGAAACTGGCAATTATCAGTATTTTTCTTCCAATGCATTGCGCCCTTAGAAAAAATAAGGTACGTGTTACACATCTGTCCCGTAAAAATAGTTTCACGGGCTGAAAATATTTTATTTCTATTATATTTTATTGTTACAAAAGTCACTTATAAATTAACTTACTTATTTGTGACACGTCACTCCCCATAACTTACAGTTACATCTGATAGCTCAATTTTAAAAACATATTCATCAGTTTTCAATGTCTGATTAGTAGATTTTTAAATATTTTTTATTTTCCGCACAATATGTGGAAACATTACAGGCAGTTTAAGATTACTATCAAGAATTTGTCAAAATGGAAGCTCACTTTCTTAAATTAAACTCTTTTTGTGCCAGGGATGAACGCTGCAAGTATTTCTTAGCAAGTAGGTCAAGGACGATCAGACTTGATTCAGCCGCGAAATAAAAATGTGGCAAGAAATTTGGATCGTCTCGTGCACCTGTCAGACAGTAGCAATTGCAATTTTTGAAAGTAATTGATACACCAACAGCGTATGTTGTAGGTTTCATTTCTTGGAATAAAATTTCAAATTTTGACCTTTCGGCTTATGTGAGTCTGCGATCAATATGTGATCGTCAGTGAAGAAAGGGGCCTTAACGCGCGGTAGCTCCATTTTACAGGATGAGCGATTAAAAAGGCAGCAACTCCATAAGAGGGCCTCACTTTGCAGTTTAATACCAATTCGAATTTTTAGGATACAGGAATAATAAATAAATTCTGTAATTTCATGATGTCTCTACTTTTGCAGACCATTGAATCAGAATACTTCTTTTCCAATCCGAAAAATAATTGGCTTTTTCATGGAAGAAGTTCATCACCATTTCTTCCTTATTTTAAATTTCTTGTAAGATCATCAGTCCCGCTTTAACTAGCCAGATATAAATTTTATAAACTACTAGGGCATCGACCACGACATTGTGCCTTCAATCGTCAGTCATGGTGTAATATTTACCTTTCGAAAGTCTTCCGGCAGTTGACAGACTTTTTTGTTACAATAATGACACAAAGTTTGCGGGTGGTCCGAAGTTATCTCACATGCTTTAGATCTCACAGGCTTTAGAGTTTTGGACCAAGTTCCATCATCAACTTGCCGTGGGCTATCATCACACTCTTCTCTCTCGCAATCCCAAAATATCGTCGTCTATATTTGCTAAGGTGGAATCATATTTTGGTGGCGTGGTAGCCTGTTGCCTCGACGATGTGAATACAGATGAGTGTGGCGATTATATTTGGGTCGCTCGCAGGAGCAAGAGAGATGGATTTTGGGGAGAGAGAGGAGTAAGAGAAAGAGCGAAAAACGTTGAAGAGTAGAAGACTTTTAGTTCACGAACCAGAGTCGGTTGGAGGAAAGTAGTGGTGCGCGACCAATCTCCGGTTGAAAAGCGACCCTCGTTTCCTTATTTTTATTTGTTTCCCTTTCACTCTCCTATTTCTCATTTACTGTCCTAATTCTATTTCACTCTTCTCTCCCTCGCTCACACCTCATTGTCTCTTTCACTCATCTCTCTCTGCTCATCTCAAATTTCTGCTTTCTCTCTTCTTTCTTCACTTCCCCTTGAAAGCTTGGACAGTGTTTCCTTCCGGTTACCCGGGATTATTTCCGTTCCATTTCTGGCTACTTGAAGATGGGTACTTTCAAGGCATGCACACAGCTTATGATCTCAGACCACGGAAGTCAGGATTCTGAAGATGACGGTCAGTTTGGATTAAAAAGGACAGGATTAACAAAATATTTTATCTCCTAGAGAATGTGGCCTAAGTATCAGATGCTTTGATAGTTTAAGGAATTAGGTTGCTGTTCTTGAACTGCGTATAATGCCAAAATCGCATCTAGAATTTCCTAATAAGAATTGAATACTGATTTTGCATTCATCCTTGCACTGATCGGGACTAAAAAGGGGATCAGAGTCTTGAATAAGAAAAGAGCAATCTCAAAATCTTGACCTACTCTTATGTCCTAGATAGTATTTTAGTTTTCTATCCCAAATAAGAAGCTATGCACTAACTTAATTTGGTAGCTTGTTTATCGAACTCTAATTACACCTAATGCTGCAACTCAATCCCACTATTAAATTTCAGGTGAATATAGGGTAGGAATTAAATTTAATGACCAGCATATTCCTGACTCGCCACACAAGGTTTACATATCCCCAGCAATGGGAGATGCTCATAAGGTTGAGGTAGCTCAATTCCCTGAGAGCGGTGTGCAAATCGACAAGCCGACCACTTTCCTTGTTCGGAAAAATGGCGCGAAAGGAGAACTCGATGGAAAGGTAAATTTTCTGTTTTTATAATTTAATACACATATTCTATTCGTTCTGAAATTTTAGTAACAATTTTTCCAAAGAAAATGGTTAATTATTTATCAAAAATATTAAAGAAAGAAGTACTAATTTAATGATCCTTAGGAGTATCTGTCCTTCTTACAATTTTTTATCGTTATAATTCGTATATCTCTTGAAATTTTCGTGATCTGTGTCACTTTTTGTTTTTGATGTTAAGGACAGATCATTTCTTACACACAGCGTTTCAAATATAACTTCCTACTCTTGCGAAAATACCATTCTGCATCATAATGCGTGGGCAGGAATGGAGCATGTACAATTTCGCTAGAGAATACTGTATGATTGAAATATTTGCATTGCTTCGCTGAAGAAAATTTCGTATATCAGAATTCTAATCTCTTTAATAAAAACAGCGAACTTGATGAATTAATTACAAAAATTTCTAGATCGTTTCTCCAAGTGGGGTTGAAGACGATTGCTTCATTCAAGCAATTGACTCTGAGGAATATTCGGTGAGGTTCATGCCTCGTGAAAACGGAGTTCACAATATCCACCTTAAGTTCAACGGAGTTCACATAAACGGAAGTCCGTACAGAGTCAAGGTCGGAAAAGTTGATGCTGATCCAGCTGCCATTCACGTTTATGGAAATGGTTTGTCTGAAGTCAAAACCGGACAGAAGACGGACTTTATCATTGACACGTGTAATGCTGGACATGGAGCTCTCGGAGTCACTGTGGATGGTCCCAGCAAGGTAGCCATGGACTGTACTGAAGTTGAGGAAGGATACAAAGTTAGGTACACACCTTTGGTACCCGGAGACTATTATATCAGTATCAAGTACAATGGATATCACACAGTTGGTTCACCCTACAAAGTACAAGCGACAGGTCAGTAATTCCATATAAAAAATCGATTATTTGAGGTTTTAGCGAGCATTATGTGATAAATCCACTTGAGTTAATTTTTCATTATTCAAGAATATATTGCGGCTTGATAGCAATTGACCAAAATAAACATTTTAATCGACTATTATAATCACCTGACCGCCAAGGTAAATGAAATTTAAAAAACAATTTCTAATTCAATACTGTTTTAAAATTATTAACTAAATGGATTTATTCACTTTTGAGTTTGTAAAAGCATATTTTGCTGATTGTTCATATTCTAATTATTTTTATTTACAATGTTTAAGAAAGGAGTTGTATCGACCCTCAGTTAAAATAGTATTCGGATGTTGATGGTAAAATTGGCTTTAGGGTCATAATAAGATAGAAATCAATTTATCGTTGAGTCAGACGTTTCGGCCTCGATTATG
>CAKNXH010000199.1:218048-258060 GCA_932178445.1 Andricus quercusramuli | reverse complement strand
CCGAAACGTCTGACTCAACGATAAATTGATTTCTATTTTATTATGACCCTAAAGCCAATTTTACCATCAACATCCGAATACTATTTTTATTTACAACTTGTTGTTTACATATGAAATATAAAAAGATAATTTTCTACATTTTCACTATATTTTCAATAACAAACAATGTGTTTAAGTTGTCAAATTATGTTATAATAGAAATATTTAAAAGTATTTATGAATTTTCAAAAGTACTTACGGGTCGTTGCCAAAATGTTTCGAAATTTAAGTCGCGGCCGCTTCACCCATTTCCATGATTTAATAGATATATATTTAAATTTAAAGTTATAATTTCAAATGCGGAGTTCCAAAACAGATTAATTTTTGAGGCTTTAAAACTACAGTTTCTTTTTTGTTTCAAAAGCTTAAATTTCACAATATTTGGTTTGAAATTTTTAATATTTTTCGAGAATGAACAATAATTCTAAGTAAAATGTTAAAAATTAAATTACTTGAAATTAAAAAGTTACAAGTTTTTTTGTTTAAAATCAAAATTGATAAAAATCAAACTAGGTAAAATAGACACCTCAGGCATTGAATAATTTCTTTAGTTTTGAATGGTTAAAATTTTAGAGTTCTGAATTTTCATGTTGAATACTAAATTTTCAAATTTTCCCTCTTATAATTTATAATTTTAAAATAAAAATTGAAATTATACAATTTTGAAAAGTATAATTAACTTTTTTGAAATGGTTGGTTTTTAAACGATTTAAATTTATTTTAAATAGTTTAAATTTTTATGGTTTGATTATAAAAAAGTTTCAACATCACAATGTTTGTCGATTACAATTTTTTTAAATTTAGAATCAAGTTTTCTTTCATTTTTAATATTTTTCAAATTTTTATTTTTCATTTTGAACATTTATTTATATTAATTTAATTTCAAAGGTTCGTAATGGAACATTTTTGCATTTTGAATGAATTTATTTTTTGATCTCAGAAAAATTTGTCCAATCAATTTTAATGTTAAATTATAATTTTTAATAACAATTTTAGAATTTTAAAAGAGCTTTGATTTACAGTCGTTTAGTTTATTTACCAATTAAAAATGGTCAAATTTTTATTTCCTTCGAATTTAAAATTATCACAATTATTAAATTTTTTTTTTTTTTTAAATTAGAAATAATAAATTTTCAATTTCTGTGAATGTAAAATGATCCAATATTGAAAATTCTAATCTAAAATTGTTCAATCTTGAAATTTTTTAAATTATCCTTTTTTTGAAATTTTAATATGAAATGATTCAAGTTCCAAATTGTTCACGTCAAATTATAGCTTCAACTTTGAACGGTTTGAATTAGAAATGTTACATTTTTAAGTTTTTTTTTAAGGAAATTATCTAATTAAAAAAAAGTTCAGTCTGAAATTCTTCAATTTTAAGAGCTGCTGATTTAAAATTTTACAACTTGAAATACTTTCAATTATTTAATTTCAATCGCTTTTATTTAGAAATGATAAAAGTCTAATTCCTCTTCACTCCATTCGAAATATTGCCCATTTTTCAAGATTTAACCTAATCTTCAATTGTCTGATTTGGAACTTTCAATTCAATATTGTGAACGCAAGCTTCGCGCGCGTGCATTTGCTGATATTTCCTGATAAAATAAGAAGAAAAATGAAAATGTGGATACACTGCCACAAAGAAAATTATAATATATTTTAATTATTATATTATTATATTATAGAATCTTCTTTCTAAAATGGGCTTTCAAAAAAGCCATTTTTCGAAGGAACAGTGCTCAACTTTCAATACAAATTTTAATAAATACTATTCATTATAGTGAATTATTATACTTTCTGAAGGGTTGAACATTTTTTTAAATGTGCTTTTAGGAAACAAACCAGTTTCAGATTTACACAAATATTGGAAAAAATACTTCAGTTGGTTATTTAAAGTTCCATTTAAAAAAAAATCGTCCTTTTACAAACTTTTGACGTCTCTTACGTGCTTAACAAGTTTTACCTATGTACACAATGAACCTATAATCGGAAATAAAAAAAAACATTTTATTTTATGGATGGACATTGAAACCGAGACATTTTTTTCGGCAAAGCTTAAGTTTGATTATCGAACAAATGTTTGAAAAAGCATACAAATTACTAAATGCACATAGAAATAAATCTTCATATTTATCTACGTTTGACTCATTCTTGTAAATATATTGCTATTTCAGGAAAAGATCTTGCTGAAAGAGGAGCACAAGAAACGAGTACTATTGTCGTGGAGACCGTGCAGAAAATTTCAAAATCCAAAAATACAGGTCCAGTCCTTCCACGCTTCAAGTCAGACGCCAGTAAAGTAACGAGCAAGGGTATGGGTTTGAAGAAAGCTTACTTAGGCAAGCAGAATCAATTCACAGTCAACGCTGGTGACGCCGGTATGTAAAATTGTTTAACTAAATTTATCTACTGTTACTGTTATAAATGTCTTATAATGTACGGTGGTCGTTTATCACCCTAAATTTGAAAAACAGGAAAGGGTCAATGTGGAGAATTGTTTAATCTACTATAAACTTAATGTAGCAAGACTATGTATATCTAATGAATATATCTGCTTAACAGGCTTTAGTCAATTATAACTAAAAGCAGGCAATTAAAGAGAAGTACCAGTTAGCTTTGGTATGGATGTCTTGTGAACTGACAGAGTCAGCCAGTCGTTGTATAACCTGCGCTTTTGCTTGCGTAGATGGTGTCGTGCTCGTCGTCGTAAAATAGGATCGGATTTACATAATGATAGCCAGCTATAAGAAACTTGTTCAGTGTTCATGAGTGACTTATTGTTCAGCTGCCATAGGATCAATTGTCCAACTTCTACTGGAAGTTCGTCGACGATGTCGGCTTTGTTGCTTCTAACTCCGAATAATTGCATTAGTTTCTTGAAATATTCCATGTTTCTAATTACAGTTCAAACTGCGAGTAACCATCATAGCTCAGGGCGATGACTTTTAAACCTGGTGCTCAGCGGGGTGCCGTTCCATGTGAGGCTCTGATTGATTGGTTCAGCGGACCAATCAGAGAATAGCATGTAACGGCACCCTGCTGAGCAGTAACTCGAAGTTTGAACTGTATCAGTAAGCATGGGATATTTCAAGAAACTAATGCAGTTCTTCGGAGTTGGAAGCAACAAAACCGATATCGTCGGCGAACTCCTAGTAGAAGTTGGACAATTGCTCTTACGGCAGCTGGACAATAAGTCACTCATGAACGTTGCTGAAGTTTCTTACAGCTGGCTATTATTATGTAAATGCGATCCTATTTTACGACGACGAGCACGACACCATCTACGCAAGCAAAAGCGCAGGTTATACAACGACTGGCTGACTCCATCAGCTCACAAGACATCCATACCAAAATGGCAGTCTAAACCAAAATTATTTGAGGCTCTCGAGTACCAACACAACTTCAACATGGCTAAACTGGTTAAACGATTCGAAAAGAGAAATGCTTTTAATTATGTTTTAAAATCAATTCGAAATAAAATTGTTCTCCCACAAGTTAAAACACGTCTTAGAATATAAGGACTTAGCATCTCAGCTACAATTTAATATCCTAACTGGTACTTCTCTTTAAGTACCTGATTTTAGTTGTAAGTGACTTAGGTCTGTTGAGCAGATATTTATCAGATATGTGCAGGCTTCTCTTAGATTTAGATGAAAATATCTACGAAGCTTTAGACTTTACCGATAGAATAATATCAATATATAACTTTAGCTTCTGTACAGAAATTTACAATCCATACTTTTATTTTCTTCTAAGTATCTCTTTAGATATTCATTATATTTATATATTATAAATTTATATATATATATTTATTTATAAGTTATATATATATATATAACTAGAATAAATTAAGTAAAACAGCAATTTTTTATGCATTGCCTGCAGTTGCTTGAAGACATACTTGAAATTTTTGTGGGGGTAAAGAAGTAAAGAATTTCATATATGAGATTTGTCAGTCACCCTTTAGAGTATCTAAACACAGTGCTGTAACTTTCCAAGAAATTAAAAAAAATAAGCTTTAAGGAATTTTTTGTTTATTAGTTTATTAATCAATTTTTTATTTTCTACAGGTAACAATATGTTATTCGTCGGTGTATATGGACCCAAAGGACCATCTGAGGAGGTCTTCGTGAAGCATGCAGGACGTAATAACTACAACGTAAGCTACTTAGTTCGCGAACGAGGGGAGTATATAGTTATTGTCAAATGGGGCGACGATCATATTCCTGGATCGCCATACAAAGTCGAAGTTTAGGTACTAGAGCTTCAAACAAAGACCGATAATCGAAGCATTGTTTTTTTTTTTTGCGTTGCAAATAATTGCGCGCACAAAACTCGAATATCAACGATCCACAGCGAACCACAGCATCTAGATTTGCCAATACATAATCGCCTAAATCCCGCGACTCCAATCGACCAAGTCTATATATTTTAGCTACGTAGAATCGTTATTTGGTATTTTCAAGAGTAATTTAGGATATATGACGTTAACGCCCTGGATATTTTTATCAGATAGTTATGACAGTGTTTCTCACAATTGTATTATATCGAAATTTTAATATTAGTATGTGTGATGTCATTAAATTAAGACGAGGACACGAGATTAAGTTTAACGTGGAGATGAGAAAAGGTGAAATTAAAGGCCTACTTCTGGGACTTTTGATCTGTAGGTCAATTACTCAAAATATGTAACCAGCCAATCGTGCCTTCGATCCTATTTTAATAAAAAACAAAGTCTCATGCCATATCGAGTTCTTATTGCATTACAATGAGCTATAATGATGTTATCGATTAAAGCGTATTTTAGAATAAATATATTGCATATTGTCTATGACATTATTGTAGAAATAAAACTAATATATTTATTATCATCATGTGCATTCTCATTCATTGTGCTTACTAGATATTTAAGATTCATATTTTTTTATTTAATTAGAGTTCTATTTTAAGAATTATTATATTATTTGACGTAGGCTTAGTTAAGGTTCGTATCGTTTAAGGGGGTAGTTTGGTAACTAAATTAAAAAAAATCGATTTTTTTTTCTTACATATTCCGAAAGTAAAATATATTGAGAGTATATTGTAAACATTTTAGACTGAAATATGAAAAATTCACGAAGCTACTGCACATAGTCGAGAGCGCTTCGTAGTTGTGCGCTGTGCGCCGCACAACAGCAGCAAACGGTCGGAAGGCAACGTTTAACGATTCTAAAATAGCCAGATCGAGTCGTAGGGCAGAAAAAGTTGCTGAAAATGATCCCTATAAGGAAACGGAAGGTTTGCTTGTATGCACTAGGCATAGCCGATGAGCGTGGGAGTTTTCTAAAAAAAATCTGTTATTAAAGCTAAACGCGCTTTTCTCAAAACAACGTTTTTTCGGTCGGCCCGGGTAATTAAAAGTATTCTATTGAACCGATCAAGCTGAAATTTTAACACGTCCTACACATCAGTGGCTATGGCGGGAACTAGGATCTTTTTTCCGTTCATTATTTTCTAATTTATAGCCCGATTCCCGAGGAAAAAAGTTGAAAAAAACTTTGTATTTTTTTAGAAGTCCGCCATTTTGTTATTTTTCACTCAAAATGAAAAATCCTAGTTCAGACCAGAATGACAAGCCTACAGAACAATAATCAACTCGATTTTTTGATCCAGATGCCCTGAAGTGGCGCAATCACCCGGGCCAGCCAAATACCTTTTTTTAAGATGCTCACTTTGTCCGTAAAAAAAACCTAAACAAATTTTGTGAACAAAACAAATTTTTTTGGTACAGTTTTAGATATCAATAATAACATATAAAAAATTTGAAATGATTGCATTTTAATTTATTTTTTAAATCGCGAAAACAGCTTTAAAAAAAGTGTCAGTTACCAGACTACCTCCTTAAAATATAAAAATTCTTCTTTATGGCTTGTGGGTGAAGAATGTATGTTCAATAATTTCGAGATTTTACATGGCTTGTTTTAAAATATTAATTATCTTTTGTTTTTCTTGCAAATTTTATTTATTGAATTAACCTATTTACTTTTTTGTTATTCTTCAATCTATTTCATATAAAAAAAAAAAAAAATTGATTAGCATTTCGAACTCGAAAGTTCATTGCCTCACTACCCGATTCGGGTAGTGTTTCTAGGTGGATAAATACTACCAGTGTGGGTCCACCACACCCACGACGGGTCAACAACACGCAGTATTCCCCGAACGGTCACCCATCCAAGTACTAACCGCGCCCAACACTGCTTAACTTCAGTGATCTAACGGGAACTGGTGTTTTTTTTTAATACAAACAACGCATTATTCCTATCAACTGAATAATGTGTGCCTAGTACAATTTTTTCCCAGTAAATAAGTCTAAATAACATTTCATAATTGAAGCCGTTTGTCAAAAAGTGGCTTAAACAGTGTTTGGGTAAAAATTAAACTAAATACGCAAAAAGGGCCAATTGAATGTACTCTACTGAATTTTGCAATAAAAAGTTATTAATAATCTCTTATTAATCTTAAAATGTATGGCAAAGTATGATGATAGTCGAAAAGGGATCTAAGTAATTTTTAAAATGTCCGCCGATATTAGAGATTGAAATATAACTTTTTAAAAATGGGGTAAGCCTAACGATAAAGTTGAAAATAAGTTTAACCACGTGAAAGGACAATAATTTTATAAGATTAAAAAATACAATGACTTGTATCTAATTGTCGAAAACGGATCGAAGTATCATTAAAACAAATAATACATTTCTATAAAGATCAGTCGAAAAATAGGTTAAAATAGGGCTAAAAAGTTTAATATTAATTTAATTGTTCTCTAATAGTTTTTAAATCCTGAGTCTTACGCAAAAATATATAGAGGGAAATCATTCAGTGATAAATACTAATGGCTACTATGCTTAATTTCCCGAAAAGACGTATAGAACATGCATCTTTGAAAAGGAATATTAGCAGAAAAATTAGTTAAATTCATTTCCCTCGGTGAGAAATGTTTTTCTCAATTTAAATGCAAATCAGACATTCAGTGAACCCGAGATATTAGAGTTAATTAGCATCAATAAAAGAAAAATATATATATATACAGGGTGTCCCAGACTCAAGTGTGCGGACTTATATAGCCGTATAAAAATTAAAAAAATAAATAGAAAATTCCTTTTCCAAAAATCGGTTGAAGTTTTAGTTTTTCAGTTATAAAATATTTAAGCTGGACCAATCAGGAGCGCCGTATGAACAGTCATGTGTGCTCAAAAACTAAAAATTCAACTGATTTTTGGAGAAGGAATTTTAGTACCTAATTAGATGAATTGCAGCAATTTCGGATAGTCGCACAGAACAACTAAAGTTTCATTTTGAACAAAGGAATGGCGTCAAAATGTACTGAGACAAAATATAACCATAATTGTTTCAAAATGAATTTGTAAGAAAATAACCTCAAACCAAATGGATCACTAGTTTTGTATGCGCAGTGAATAAAGAAACGGATGGTTAGACGTTGATTTGAAACGTTAGTAGAAAAAGTCTGTATAGCCAGACGTGGCAATTGATAACATCTAAGCAAAATATAAGATTTCCAGAACTAGATTACCCTTCAATAATGATGGGGGAAAAAATGTAATGCAAGGCAATAATTTTTGTAAAGAATAAAATAATATAATCTATACTATTAGATTTGGAAATTATATAATACACATTCTATCGCGAATGTTAAAAACAGCATGAATAATGAAAGGATTTATCTCTTTAATCAGATTTATTCATTTTCTAGAAGTTATGAGAATATTTTTTAGTTTTGGATGTGCACTGAAAAAAGAAACCTATGGTTAGGCATGGATTTTAAACGTTAGTAGAAAGGGTTTGTATAGTCAGACGTGAAAATTAATTCCATGTAAAGCAAAATATAAGATTTCCAGAAGAAGAAAATTCATTCAAGGCAATATTTTTTGTGAAGAATTTTTGTGAAGAAAATTAGATTTGGAAATTTTAAAAAGAGCATGAATAAAGGAAGGGTTAAACTCTTTAATCAGATTTAAAGTAAATGCATCCATTTGCGTCCGTGTAAGGGTTACGGCAGAATTTAAGACCAATAAACATGTGTAATCCATTTCGATTGGCTGAAAAACTATTACTGGTCTAAGATTACTGGTCCACGAGTTGCTCCCATTTGCGTCCGGACGCAAACTGGTATTTACACCATTTTGCGTCCACGTGATAATAAATCGTTCGATCGCAAACAGGGGACAGAATTTGTAGGACCCTATTTGCGTCCGCTCTTCAAAAGTTATGATAGACTCGAATTATCCGATAAAACATATGTCACTTTATATAGGCTGTAACACAGGAAAAATAGTGCATATCGAAAGAGAAAAAATTTTTTACATCACTTACGACAATTTTCAGCATAAATACACTCACAGTTCAATTATTTCGAATATTGCAAACATACGAATGCACGCATGTACATCAAAATATTGTTGCACTAGTTAGCGACTATTGTGTGAAATGAATAATTCACTGACCATTTGTGTGATGGAATCAGATTTCTGAATAGCTTGTTTTTGTTTGGATTGCACAGGACATTTGACTTACCTTGTAATTATTTCTCCGGATCCGCAATAATGACAAAATTTACAGTCCGTTTCACAGTTCACTCTTCTGAGAATTTTCTCTCTGTGCACTAGTAAACACAAATGGCCACTTACGACGCCGAACATGAAAAATGAAATTCGTGTTATATTTCTAAATTTCGATAAAACACATATTTGAATGGACGCGCATGTAGAGTACTGTTAATAGAATAAAATAAATACTCTTCATGAATCAATAAGTATACAAATTCATTAAATTTACCATTTTTCAATCAGGTTAGGACGCAAATATAGGAGCACAGACGCAAATAAAAACATTTACCTTATTCACGGTTAGACATGGATCTGAAACGTTAGTAGAAAAGTTCTTTATAGTCAGACGAGGAAATTGATGGCATGTAAGGCAAAATATAAGACTTCCAGAAATAGATTGTTGTTACGAAATAGTTGAAAAGACAAATTTTATTCGAGGCAATATTTCTTGTAATGAATAAAATAATATAATTTATACTATTTGATTCGGAAATTATAAAAGACACAATACACATTCTATCGTGAAGGTTAACAACAGCATAAATAACAGAAGGGTTTAACTCCTTAACCAGATTTATTCGTTTCCTAGAAATAATGAAAGATGTATTATGTTATGTCACAAACATGATAATATGTAATATGTCATGTCATAAACATGCTACAACTTGGTATGCATTTTTTTTAGGGATACAAACTGTCGAATTGTGCTTCTTTTCGAACATTTGGCATTATACGAATGAAAATGAAAAAATAAACGAAATTCTGTGTCGCGTAAAAGCGGCTGGCTTTCTGTTCACGTAAAGAAAATTTAATTATAAGAACTGTTAGTACGTAACTTATTCTATAATACATGGTGCACTAATTATTTGAACTTTACCGTCAAAGATTTTTTAAATGAAGGCGTTGTATTTTTAAATTTGAATTTATTGATAGATAAACATCCTCGAGAGTACTTCTATAAATTGCATAGTTTATTGGACTGGTAATGTTGTCAGTATCACCCAGTTAAACGCATATAATGGTTCTGTTCGGTTTTTGGATTTGAAAATTAAAAAAAAAATTTCCAATCAAGTAAAAATTATGGTGAATTTTTTACATGTACAGTTTTTGCTAGTGAATAGTAATACAAAACGATATAATTTTTTTTTTAAATAATAATTTCTTGAAAATGTGCAAAAAGTGATTGTTTTTATGAAATAAAATGTACACATTTTTTGGGAAAAGTTGAGTATGTCGAACCTAAAATTTCTTTAGCTAGAATCAAGTGAACAGGCTGCCATTTTGCTTTCCAGGAAAATATAATTTTTCGCTTTGTTCAAAGCTTCATAAAATCACAAAATAATCTTTTTCCAAAAAATGTGCATTCAACTTCACAAAAAAAAATATTTTTGAAGATTTCTAAAAAAGTCGTGTCTACGGGTACCGAAATTTCGGTACGAATAGCTCCCAGATACTATTTTGGCTATTTGTACCGAAATTTCGTGGATAAACTTCCGAATGTGACCTACATTTTTTTTTGTAACCAATCACGGGGGTGCCTTCCGGCCCCCCCCTCCCACACACAAGACGTTGGAAAGGGGTAGGGATTTGACCACATTATTTCTGTAACCAATCACAGGGGTGCCTCCCCTCCCCCATAAGACTTTATAAAAGGATGTCATGTAAAATATTGGTTTTTCAGAAAAACTGTATATTACATAAAAGGTGTATTTCCAGGAGATCTACAATTTCTATTGGAAGCTTTTTTGTAATTTTGTATTATTTATTGAAATTAAGCGGAAAAACATAACATTCTTATAGTTTTTTGGAGTTTTGACCTCAAAATGCACAGGAAATGGAGTTTCAAATTAATCGGAGGTATTCGCTTTTTGAAAGTTTACTCCTGAAATTTCGGTACAAATAGCCAAAGTATAGTATCTGAGAGCTATTCGTACCGAAATTTCGGTACAAATACCCAAAATAGTATCTGACAGCCAGCATTCGTACCGAAATTTCGGTACAAATAGCCAAAGTCGCAGTTCGGAGATATTTGTACCGAAATTTCGGTACACGTAGACACTTTCTTCTAAAAAATTCTAAACTGAACAACTATTTTTTTTTCTTACTTTTACTACTATTTGATAGCAAGAACTGTAAATACACCAAATTTTTCATAATTTTTGAACTTATAGTACATTTTTTTACGCTGAAATCCAAAAATGAAATAGAAGATATCAAATCTTTTAAAAACTTTTTTTTGATGCCAACCAACAAATTTTATTCTCTGGCCAAAAACAGTTCAACTCATTTTCGCATTTTCATTTTCATAATACCAAAAACCTATACGTGTGATTGCCAAAAAGTTTAACGCATTTTAGACAATTAGATTTCCGAAAAAAAAATGTTTTGAAACTGTGCAAAAGTTTTTTTTTTAATTAAGGGTAACTCAAGAGAGTATGAAAATGTTATTAAGGAAAGTATTTTTGATGGATATGAATTTAACAAGTTGCAAAAGTTTTCTCACACTACGTAGTGCGATAAGACATGAAACTATGATAAAACAAACTTCAAAAATCTTTTTAAAATATATGCTGAATAGATAAACTATTTAAAAAATATGGAAAAAATTACTATTTTTTCGATTTATTCGATTTTGACTTTAGCGTTTCAAAACACCCTTTCATTCTGTAGTATGATAAAAATAATATGGACCATTAACAGACACTTCATAAGAAATAATACGCAAAAATAGTAATAATTGTTAGCTGTTATTTAGAATTGACGTCGATAAATCGATCTTTAACTATATTAAAATCTTTGTAAGATATAAAATTAATCATTTTAGCTCGCTTCATTATTTTGGTGTTTTATCCTTAAATAGCAATGTAGCGTGATACGACAAAAAATGTGTGGAACCGAGTTCAAAGTGATTTTCAAAATCCTTAGCTCGAAAAATATTAATTGAAGTCCATACTCTTGATTTTTATCTTTTCAAACTCAATATAAGTTTTATTTAGTTTTATCAAGTTTTATTTATAATGTCGAAGCGAACTAGTGTAAAATTTTGAAATTCTACTAAATTGTGTTTTAATACTTTACCAAGATAATTTTAGAAAAAATGTATTATTCAAAGGAAATGTATGATTTTTTCTTTGAAAGGACATTTTGAAGTATAAAATTAAGCATTATCAATTGGAACCTCAAAATTTGGACTCCCCGAGAATCTTTAGACTAAAAAAGAGTTTCAGTTAATAAGATTGAAACCGAGCTAACAGCCTTTAGTGAGCTAGTACAATTCATGTTTTAGAGACTCAAAAAATGTGCAGAATATATAAAAAGTGCAATAACATAAACAAAATATCAAGTAAAATCTTTGGCAATCTATATTTTCTCTACTAGAATGAATGTGGAATGAAAAATCTTAAAACATTGTAGAAAAGGAACGGCTATAGATTTACCGAATTTGGCGAACATATAGTAAAAATATTTTCGTTGAGCCAAATAGATATCTCATCATAATAACATATAGATTCATAATAAGTTAGATGTATTGGGTAGCATGTCAGTCAAAAATTTGTATGATCATTGAATTCCAAATTTATGAATGAGAAGAAATAAAAATAGCTATATGAATATTATAGATTTGGGACGTTCTAAAAGAAAACGGTCTATCTATATTTCTCTCAATTATTCATATTTCTCTTTCTCTCAATTTCTATTCCAAAATTGCACCCCTTCAAAACAGGGTGTATTCTCATGTTCTCATTATTCTACACAGAAATATCTCCTCAAAATCCAGTGAGTCTATACGCGCGTAATTCAACCCCAGTTTCCACTATATTGAACCTCTTTCTACAAGAACTGCATCTGGACTTTCCTTCCCAGTATCGCAAATGCAGCTCAGTTTCACTGCGTCTTGGACTATCTGCCAGCAGACAATCAACATCCCTCACCAACAGCTTTCACCTCCCCAGTTCCGGGAAGTCGGGGGGTTGTTCGCCCGGGCGCATAGCCTCCATGCATATAGCCATAACTTACATGGAGCTAATCACACCTGTCGAGAGACACCTGCACCCGATTCGTGGAGGTGGCGACCGGACCTGCGTCCTGCCTGGAAGTTGTATAGTAGAATGTAATATCGACTCGCTCGAAAGGGCGTAAACTTAGGTATACCCAGGTACGTAGATTATACACCTACACCAAAGTCTAACCTTCTCCTCCAGCTAAGTCTCTTTGAAAAGAGTGGTTGCTGAGGAGGGGTAACAGGGTTCGCGATGGGGTTGAGGTGGTCGAGGGGGAAGAAAGTGGGGGTGGGAATGAAATAAGTAAATGCGAGGACACACGTGCGCACTGAGCAGTGTCGATTTCTCTCTTTTTTGTGGGGTGGAAACGGCGACGTAGGTCGTAGGTGGTAGGTAGCGGTTGGAGAACTTCAGAAGCAAGGTGGCCTCGATAGGACGGTGGGCGGTGCCTCGGCTGGTATCACCTTCGAGTTCGCAGGCGTCAGACTGACTGCCGCGGTTGCGCTCTGTTAGCGCAAACTGGCTTTCAGAAACGCCCTCCGCCCCACGACCCAACAACTGCCCCCGTTATCTACCAAAGCAGTCCAAGGTTCGCTCAGACGCTCGCGGTTCTTGCTTGCGTCATGTGCTTTACTGTTCGTCTGTACCAGTCCATTTGCCAATGGAGTCTCATCGTCAATTCTAAATCCAGGATTCCATGCATGCAACGGAATGTACTCTACAATTCAGATTATACTTCACTAGGAGTATAATTACACACTTTAGATATGTTACTTAATAATGCAAAAATTCACCGTGAATCCTTATTCAAAAACAGACCTGTGCAGATGTGCAGCTGATTCAGGAATCAGCGTCCAAGAACTCCGACTCATTAGTACAAAAGTAATCAATCTCATAATTCAAATCTTTGTATGAGTATAAAATAAAACAAAAAGAATGTACATAGACTTTGGTCAAATTTATGAATTGCTCATTAAAACTATTTAATTTCTCGTAACAGTATCCTCAACACATCTTATTATTCACAAGCGTAACGACAAATTCTAACACCAAATAATATGCATTAAAGGAGGAGATTTTTAATATCTGAATTTTAAAGATTCTACTCAATTTAACTCGACATAAAAATTTTTCTAATATCACAAAACGGTTACGATAGTCTCTAGAAGGTTAATAATGTATTCTTGACCAATTCCACTTCAAATCAGGCAGATTGACCAAGATTTGGGTGTCAGAATGGTTTGGTATTTAGATATTATTCTAGGGTGAAAATAAAAGAACACAAATTTCATAGTTTAATTTTGTTTTAAATTTGGATTTGTTACATCGTTCGAAAATCACCGAATTCTCACAAATTGGCAATATATATTTCTTTTAATGCAGTATTTTCTGAACGACTGTAGGTATTTGGGATATTCTTTTTTTATTCGGCGTGTACTGTTTTCCTAAAATTATTGAAAGTGGATTTTCCCAAAAAACTCTTCTTCATAACATTTTAAAAAATATATATAGCTTTTACTACGCATATCTCGCCAGTTTCGTTCTTATTGGTAAACCACTGCTTCGCACTCAAAGAAATTATTTTGTAAAAATCGAATTTTTTGCATTTTTCTCGGAAACAACGAAAGGTACTAGAAGTATATACATATAGAATAGTTCCACAAAATATATCAGCAGAAACTGTAGATCCAGAAAATTTTCTTGTTTTCCATCGAACTAAAAAATATGAAAAAAAGGTTTTCAGGAAAACTACACCTATATTTTATTTTTCCATTATTTAAACAAAAATTTCGCTGATATAAAAAAGTATCCCATCAGTAGTCTAGAGACTAGTCGATCCGAGCGTTACATCCCAGTCTAGCCACTGGACAGTTAGCCTGTGGCGCGCCAGTGTCGACTCAAGGCGGACTAGACAGAAACAGTACAGCGCCACGAAATTTTTGCACACAGGATGCGTATTATTATTCCTAGTAATTGATAATTATTATATTATTAATCAGCTAGAATTAATTTTGTGAATGTGCTTTTTTTAATCAGGATTTGAGGACCTAGAGTCCTAGACTGTCTCAAATCCTAGAATTCGTGTAGGTATGCTACACTTTATGCAGATGTATTGTTTCTTCATGAGGAATTCTCGAAAATTGCTAGAAATATCCTAATCAAGACCTAATTATGTCAAGATTTAATTACATTTTTCAATAATAGTTAGCATAGTTGAATCATTCTTTTCATAACGATTCTAACGATATAAAAAAAACTCATTTTTCATTGAAAGTGCAGTTGTATAGTTTCTTCATCAGGACGGCAGAATTTTTCGCAGCAATTTCATACGAAATTTGTATCAAATTATAGAAAAGTATGAAATATATGTTATTGATATTATTATTAGACTATTACTTCTCTAACTTTTCGAAAATTCATTTCATCCACATCAATTTTCGGATATGAACATTGAATTGATTGGCAATGCATTATTGGAAACGTCAAAAAGCTCATATTCACTTTATCTCTCTCGTAAAGTCACCTTTGAAATCCGAATAGATACATTTTTCGATTAAATAAAAATTCTAAAGAGTGAGATCATCGTAAAAAGACATTTATGTGCGGATAATGTCACTGACAAAAAGGCAGTGTAGGCAGTATAGGCAGTAATTCCTACCTACGAAAATATAGATAATTTCTGAACGGTCCCTAATTAATCTCTTTACTTAAATTACATTAAATCATATGACATATATTTACCAAGAGTTTACTGACTAGGAAAATATAATCTTAAAATCTAATACAAGCAAGTTTTACCAAAAACTATTCTGTTTTTCTGTTGCAGCATCCCTGAAAAAAAGTAAACCTTCAACTTGTGTCGAGAGTTGAACCTGAATCTCGAAATTGCCGGTTAGTAGTTGGAAGCCCAGTTAGGTCAGAGTAACGAACCGGCGCGCGGCGATTGTGAGACTCGGGTTCGTGTCCCACCATAAGCTGAATGTTTCCTTTTTTAATATAAATATAATTCGTAATTTCACAGACTGAAGTTTATTATCATTTTTTTTCATTGATCATATAATTAAATAATTGCCTATAAGGCTTCAGAAATGATGGCTATGAAATGGCTAATATTAAAGATTGTTATTTTTATTATTTTATAAAGTTCATATTCACATACAATAGTTCAAACCATTTTTAAACGGCCTGCTTAAATTACAGCAAAATCTATTTGATTACGACTTCTGAAATATATGTCTAAGATTTGAGATAGAAATGTCAAAAATAATGTAGCAGAATTTGGAGAATATGGAAGTGGAATCAAAATGAACGCGAAGGCTAAAAAAACCATCTTCAGTTTCGCTCTCATCAAAGTAATGATTTGATATCAAATCAAGTAATTGATTAAAATAATTTAAACTACTTCATTCATAACAAACTAGGTTGGAAAATTGTAAACAAAAAAACTATAAAGATAGAAGGAATAAAAAGAATTAGTTCAATTTCTCATAACCATTTAGAATTGAATTTTTTTTAGACACAAATCGATTTAATTTGAGTAAAAAGATAATTGATAGTACAGTAAGAAAAATTAAAATATAATGATTTAAAAAAAAAATCTTTGTTTTTCGTATTCCTTTTTTTCTTTGCATTCGAATACTTGTTTTAGATTTTCTGCCCTATGAATCATCATTTTTTACAATTTTCTAACTTAATATTATTATAAATGTTCCCGTTATTATAAATGCATTTTTGATATATAAATACGCGAAATGTCAAACCGTAAACGTTATAGAGAATCTTGCCCGCACTTGCTGGTTTTTCCAGATTTTCGAGTAAAAGCACGAGATGCGGGATAACTTCTCATTTTCGTCAGTCGGGATAATAATTCCCGAAATCTATGTTTTCTTGTCTCGTCTCGCCCGAATGCATCTCTTTCAGATACCCGGTAAGAAGAGAAGAATTCAAAAAAATTAATACTTTCAAATTCAAACGAAAGAGTAAGCATTATTTAATTCTTTTGAATGTGCTAATTTTCCATCGGAAGAAGTGCCCAACGAAAGAATAGGTTTATCTCCGAAACCAATTCTTTTCTATTTCCTTAACGAATGCCACTTGTGTTGTGTTCCATACAGGCGAACATATTTTCCATTTTTTGAATTCCTCTTAAAGCGAGCAGTAGACACACCTCTCACGGTTATCTTTAATTCCATACTTACATGCTGTATTTTCGATTAATTTAATTCTTTCTAATTCGTCCATGAAATGCGTGCACTTACATGATTCCTATTCCTCCGTGTACAGCGTAAGTTTGGAAATTTTAATTTTTTTGTCATGGTTATTTTTAATTCCATACTTACATGCTTTATTTTCCATTATTTTAATTCCTTCTAATTGCAAGTTGGCTACTAAACATTTCCTCTCCTCTTTTAACCCCTAAAAACGATTTCAGATGTTTAGCAGTCAAGTAGCGAAAACTTAACCCAAACCAAAAATTCAAAGTCAAACCAAAAAAATGGTAAGCAGGAAATTTCAAAAATTTTATTTCGACTATGCTGGATAGATCGTTTTTATTGGCTCCGTATACATTTTTTTGTGTACTTATTTTTTTCGCTTTTCGAGGCATGTATTCCGTGCGGCAAGTATGACTATTTCCAAAACCGTGGTAAAAAGCAGTTATAAAAAGAAATTTAGCAATTTTCCATAAATTTCCGGAACTTTTGGAAATTTTTACATTTTTTACGAAAAGCTTTGGCTACCTGAAATTTTCGGTGATTTAGCAATTTTCTATAAATTACCGGAAATGTAGCAATTTTTCAGAAATTTCTGGAAATTTTGGAATCTTTCCTAAAAGCTTTGGAAACCTGAAATTTCCGATGTTTAACAACTTTTCATAAATTCCCGGAAATTTTCGAAAATTTTCGGATTTTTTCCAAAAAGCTTTTGATACCTTGAATTTCTGGAAATTTTCGGCAATATACAAATTCACCGAAAATTTTCGGTATTTTTGATAATTTTACCATAAATTTCCAAAATTACCATAAATTTCCAAAAAAATTATTCTGATTGTTTCTCAAATCGAAAATTTCCTGCATTTGTTACAAAAAATATCGTGTGCAACAGGTGCTGAAAGTATACAGTTGAAACTCTCGTGAAGGTTACAGTACTTGCCATCGGCTCATCTTCGGTTCGTTTTCGGCTTGTCTTCGGCTCTTTTTCAGCTCGCCTACAACTCCCCTTCGACTCGCCTCTGACTCGTACAGCAAACTTCACACTCATATGGAACTGCCTACTTTCCGCATTCGTAGCACAATATACTATTTCCAATTCAGAGAGGGTCAAAAATTTATAGTTGTAAACCTGAATTTTCAACAAAATATTGCAGATAAAAAATAATATATCTTACGTTCGCGCATCCATGATTCTGGAAATAACGATAATTAAACCGAATTGTGGTTAAAACGGTAAGAAATCAATTTTTAATAGGGGTAAAGGGTTCTAAAAATTATTATTTGTAACTATAATTATCCTTCGAAAACTGTGCTGCAATAAAAAAATCTCTATACATCGTAAATTGTAGGGGAGAGTGGGGTATAGTGTCCGTGTGGGGCATGCTGTCAATTACAAAATACGTCCACGTTTGTTGATTTTCATATTATTTTTTTGCATAAAATAACTTTCATTGTTTGGAAAAATAGTGATGTGATGAAGTTTTGTATTAATTAAAATACGTTTCAGAAGAGTTATTATGAAAAAAACAGTTCCGACGGAAAGAAATGGAAAAATCTGTGGCAGAAATAAGGTACTTACAGCATATTTGGAAATACTTGAATCATGAAAATATTAGATTCTAATAGGTGAAGTATTTCTTCAAACTTCGGGTATCATAAACTGTTTTTATAAACGTTCTAAATGTACTAAAATTAATAAAATCTTGAAACATGACATACGGGGCATGCTGTCTGCAAAATTTTGTGAAGATGGTAACAGTGCTTGATAACAGGTCGGTAATTTGATCGATAATGTAGAAAAACTCTGAAATTTATTTATGTCTGTTCTGTTTGATAAAATTCGAGGTTGCTAATAATAAAGTTATACAGATGATGAAAATCGAAACGTGATTTGATGTTATATTTAATAATAATACGGTGAGTACCAAGTTAAAATTTTCGTCATAAAGGTTATAAATTTATTTACATTCCTAATTATGATTTTCCATTAAAATATATTTGTTAATTGTTCTCTATACTTAACCGCTCAATTCCATGTTTTATTCGTTTCAATGAAGGAGTGTGTGTGACATTTTCTTAACGAGATTCCAAAAGATTTCAGAGAATTTCAGAATATTTTAAAGATTTCCAGTGATTTGAAAGAATTTTAACCAATATGTCAAAGGATTCTATGGTATATTAAAGGGATGCAGAGTATTTAAAAGAATTACAACATTTTTACTGAATTTATCGAGACTTCCCATTATCATTTTAGGGATTCCATGAGCTTTATTGAGCAAATTTAGGAAAAGTCATCAAAGTAAACAATTAGGTTAATTTTTTACTTCCAGTATGTCTTTTTCGAATTTTTTATTCAACGGTTCAAAACCTTTTGGAAAATATTATTTTTAGTCTTTATTTTTAGTTTTCAGAAAAACACAAAAAATTGATAATCCTGAAAAATCACGTCTATATAACTACACTCCACGTCCGACAGAAAGACGCTCAATTTACGGTATTCCTAGAACTGCTGGCCAACGCAGTTTCTCAGCTCGCGGGGCAAGAGACGGTTGCGACGTATGACTGAAAAACACCAGCAGCGTAGTGGAAATGCGCAGTGCGCGGGTACTCACTCGCGTATATTGCGTAATGTAATTTATTCCCATTGGAAACGGTTTAGACGGCGATGACTTTTCACGTTTGGATTCCCCCAATTTTAAGGAATTAACAACAATTTCCGTGGATTACAAAGGATTTTAAGGGATTTTAAAAGATTACGAAATATTTCAAAAGAAGTGGCAGGATTTTAAAGGACTTAAAAAGCTACCAAAGTATTGTCACGAATTTCGAGAGATGTCAAGGAATTTCAGTGGGACGTCAAAAATTTGAACGGATTTTAATGGATGCCAATAGATGTGAGGGCATAATGAAACCAAAAATTCTCCTTGACTTTTTACCGATTAAAAGGATTTTTACCGATTTAAAAGGATTATAAGGGATTTTTAAGTGATTTTGAAGATTTCAAGCAATTTAAAAAGATGTTACGGATTCTGAACAAATGTTAAGCAATGTCTACATTTTGAAAGGATTTCGAGGGATTTTCAGGTAACTTAATCGTTTGAAAGGAATTTCAAGAGATTATGTGTAATATCAATGGAATTTCAAGGACTTCAAGGAATGTTCGCATGATTTGAAATTTGTCAAGGAATTCACAAAATTTCAGAGGATTTCAAAGATTTCCAGGCATTTATACGAGATTTCATGAAAGGTGTACACAGAATAATAATATAATGTGTATAATGGTATAAGAAGTAATTTCAACAGCCAAAGCAGGTCTCAGTCAGCATACTTTTCTGAAATAATTATAAAAAGGAAACTTACGTCAGAAATTCTTTGAAAATCACCCCCCCCCCCCTCCCCCAAGTAGAGATTCGTAAAATTTTCGGGACTCCCTCGCCGCCACAAAATCCTTACGTAATTAATGGACGCTCCCTTACTTCGAAAATAAAATCGTGGAAATCTTTGAAAAAAGTCCACGCTTAAGACTACGCTGGGGCATACGATCTCACCTTTTTTTTTAGGTATTTTCACTTATTCACATCGTATAACTTCTAACGTCTAGAATCATCACTGCTGAGAAAATAATTTGTCGAAATACTAAACCATCGCTTTTCAAAACAATGTTACTTTTAGTATGCCAAATAATTGTGATTTGTGATAAAAATAATGATAGGCATCGATATGTAGCAAAAATCTGATTTATCATGCATGTTGAATCACTGATTCCTATTCCTTCGAGAATTCTGAAATGGGGTTTCGAAACGTGGTGTTTCCTCATACCTCATACTAATTTGTGTAGTATACATAGGGTAAGCGTCCCAGTAATTGTGACGCCCATTTTCTTAATTTTTGTCTGATTTGAATTAATTCGAATTCCATTTGATACTATAAAATGCTTAAAAATTAATGAGTTTTATTATTAAATGTTACTTTTAACATATTTTCAACAATATATTAAATTTACAACCAAGTACATATTCTGGCGCTGGCCCGATCCAGACCTGATTGTTTGGTCTCCAGTCTTGACGCTGAACATATGGTCTGGACGGACCTGGCGAAAAGTGTACTTTATTTTTGGCTATCTCTAGGCCAAATCGTATAGACAGCCGCTATTTATTGGCTAGTCAGCTACTAGTTAATGGCTGATTAGCCACTAGTTGGTGGCCGACCAGCCGCTAGCTGACTCCATTTATTTTCTTAATGACTTGGGAAAAATAATTTGTCAATATAAGTGTATTTAGCAGTTAGCTAGTCAGCCTCAAAGCTGGACCAGACCAGACTGTCGAGGTGATAAGAAAAAAAAATCTTGTTTTGATTGTGTAAATGTTTTATTTTCTATCATTTTTGATATCCTGTAACTTTTTCGAAATATGTCAAAAGAAAATTTGCTGATCGAACTAAGAAATTTGTTGTTCTGGGATAGCTGATCAGCGCCAGTCCTGAGCCAGGCCAGACCTTCCAGACAGAACTTATAACTTTTATTGTACTTGGAGAGCTGAGCAGCACCAGTCTTGGTCCAGACCAGAACGTCCAGACTAGACAATCTAGACTCTAGATAAACTCAAAGCTGGGCAAGACTATCGCCAGACCTGGGCCAGATCTGACAGCAGACTCCCATGAAATTTTCTCTCACGGGTACTGGGACATTCAACTTATTAGTCAAATTTTTTGATTTTCGGTAAACATATCAATTATAATATTATTATGTCGTAAGTCATAAATATTATAGGTGTGATTTATTAACTGGAACTGGAATGTCAAATAAATTAAAAGCAGCCAATATAGATCATGCATATAAATTGTAGCTTGTTTATTAATAATCAAGAAATAAATATCATACTTTGGCTGACTCAAAAAGTACAAATGCATATAAGACTAGAACCTCTAAGAATTATTTTCTGAAGCTTTGTTTTTTACTAAACAGAACAGAACAAGAACGACCGGTTTTGCCCCGTAGTGTGCGATGCAGGTTATTTAATCACAGCAGGTACTATTATATCTTTGTAACGGCTGAACTGTTATGTGCAAACAACTTTATAAAAACGTGTAGCTAGTAATTCGACTTAATGTTACGATGTTTCTCCCTTCCTTTTGCGGGCGGAAAAATAAATCAAACTACCTTAACCACTAACAGGCGAAAGTATACATTACCCAAAAAAGTAGAAAAGGGAAGAACATATATGCAAGAAACCGCATAACTTATATCATAATGCCTTATTACTGAAAATCCTTTACCAACAAAAAAAATGTATTGAACGAGAAGAAATATGCTCTGAAAAAAGTATAAAAGTTATTTAAATTTGAAAATCTCCTCCGAAAAAAGGGTGTTATGTCACTTTTTTACCAAATTTAATGATATCAGAAGATAGTTTAATACAATCTCATTGCGTAATTTTAATCTTATTGTAAAATACAATGTATAAATGCAGTAAAATTTATCAAATAAAATGCGTACAGGAAAAAATTGTAAAACCACAAGGTGATATCTAATGTCACGTTGCCAGATTACAATTATGCAAATAAAGAAAGATGACAATCTGTGCAAAATTCAAGACGGCTTCCAACGTTAAGATGATGAAAGAGTAATGTATAGCAACGTTGTAAATACCGCTGCCAAGTACTATGGATGTGTTCACTGTAGGTGCATTTATTGTTCTCATTTTAAGAGCATTTCGCTTCCTCATAATTGTCAAATGAATTTACTTCCTCATAGAGGGAGTGTTTTCTCTAACAAAAGAAAAAATGGATATTTTCGAAATTTTTCAAGCTTATGTTTCTGTCTTACCAAAAATCTTATTTTGAGAAGATCAGAGAGCTCTGTTACAATAAAAAACTTTTTAACTATTTGCATTTTCAAGGCAGAAAGACGAATTTTGAGAAGACAGGTTTATTTTTACGAAAGGAATAATTTTCTTTCAAAAAAGGCAAATGTTCAACAAAACAGTCAAATCTTCAACAAAAAAATGAATTTTTAAAAAAGCAGTTCAATTTTTAACCAAGTAGTCGAATTTTCAATCAATAAAGATTATTTAAGAAGAAAATTAGAAACACAATATTATCAAGTCAATCTGTGCAAAAATTCTATTTTTGAACAAAAAGGCTTAGAAACATTATGAATCCAAAAATCAGTTATTTTAAAAAAACATATTCGAAAAGCTCAATATATGCAAAAAGAATTGCATAGAAAGGCCTCAAAATATGTTTCCAAACAACGTTTTAATCGGCTGAGTAGAAACAAGTATATAACTAGAGGAAAAAAGAGGGAGTCTATACAATTCTTTTTGCATATATTGAGCTTTTCGAATATTTTTTTTTCAAAATAACTGATTTTTGGATTCATAATGTTTCTGAGCCTTTTTGTTCAAAAATAGAATTTTTGCACGGATTGACTTGATAATATTGTGTTTCTAATTTCCTTCTTAAAACATGTAACAAACAGAGACATTAAGCCATAGACCTTGATATTTGTTCTTTTGGGTTCGGATTTTAATGCCGTTCTCAGAGAATATGTTTCTAAGTCAACCTTCAATAAAGATTAATTCTCAACAAAAGAGTTGAATCTTCAAACAGGGGAAATTTTGTAGCCAATACAGAGAAAGAAGTTCAACTAAATTGCTGACTTTTCAAACTAAAATGGCGAATTCTCTAGAAAACAGTTTAATTGCCTACAAAAAAAAGTTTTTCAACAAAAAACAGTTCAATTTTGTAACCAAATAGTTGAATTATCAACTAAAAGCTTTAACTTTTAAATTTTTAACCAAAAATATAAGATAAAATTGCATGTAGTTGAAAAAATAGATTTTCAACCGAAAGAAAACGAATTTTCAATGAAATAATTGAATTTACTACCAAAGAGATATATGTTCAACTAATCAAATGTTTTTTTAACAAATTAGTTCAGCTTTCAACCAAGCAGTTAAGTTTTCAAACCAGAGGACTAATTTTCTATCAATAATGGAACAGTAAAAAATAATTTTTAATAAAATAGTTAAATTCCCTACAAAACAGATGGATCTGCAACTATTAAAATGAGTTTTTGACAAAATGATTCAACTTTCAACGAGACAGTTAAACTTTCAACCAAGAAGATTAAGTTTCTACCAAAAAAAACGAATTTTCAACAAAATAGTTCAATCTGCAACCAATAAAATGATTTTTCAACAAATTCGTTCAATTTTCAACCAATTAGTTCAATTTTCAACGAAAAAAAATGAATTCTCAATGAAAAATTTAACTGCTGAATTTTCAACTAAAAGCAATCAATTTCCAGTCAAAAATGGATGTTTTAAATTTGTATTTAAGAAAAGAATTTTCTACTAAGGGCTCGTGCACATAACAGGTCACAAGTTTTTCTTTTGTACGCCTTTTGGCTTCAAGGCAATTTTATTCTTGTCTTTATTGAAACTAATAAAAAAAGTGTGACGTATTATGTGCACGCCCCCTCAAAAGAAATTTTAAGAAAATAGTTACATGTTCAACAAAATAGAAGAATTTGTAATCAAAAGAGATGAATTCTGAACCAAAAATATAAATAGACTTTCCAATAAAAAAAAAAATATAACTTTCAACGGAAAGTAGTTCGATCTTCTCATAGGGTTCTATTAATTCAGTTCGCTTTATAGCGAAAAAACGAGAAAAAGGGAATTTTTCTTAAAGAGTGTGAAGTCTGTATTTAGATGCTTTACTTGTAAAATAAAATCACTAATTTTCATTTTTTCCAACATTTCAAAAAATGATAATACAGACTTATATTTTCTATGCGTGATGTCACATTCTGCATTAACCCCTCCCTCGTCACGAATCGTCACAAAATCTGTTGAACCCCCTCACCCCCTGCAGTGTAAGGTAGGTTTTGAACGACCCCTAAGGTGCTATCTTCATTCTCAATGCAATTTGCCATACTTTTGAACCACAAAATTCTACCTTAGAATTCAATCATTCCTCAAATCAACCCTCAAGTTCTAGCATTCCGGAAGCTAAATCTTGTATTACTGTTCTAATTATTCTTGCCAGAAACAGATACCTTTGCTTCTCAGTATTAGGAAACGTCTATATGTACAAACTACCCAATTTTGATTAGCCTCTCTTGAATTAAGGTTGCCAAAATCGAAGATAGCACCCTATATGGTTCTAGGGTCAGGAACTGTTGAATTGAACTAAGTTTTGTATTATTTTGATTTGGAAGGGGATTTTAAGAGAAAAGGTAGAGTGGGGAATCCACTGTGGTATGCTTTGAATCCTCAATATATTTTTTTTAAATTGTATACACAAGCGGGACCGGATCGATCATCCTGTAACCAGAATGGACATTCCTGAGGTTTGCGGGCTGGTAAAACTACGAGCCGAATTCAGCTGCAGTTTACCGACACAAACAAGTGCACATGCATCCATATTGACTAGACATGTGTGCGTATAGTCGGTTACGAGCGAAGTAAAGATAGGCGGAGCTTTCTGGTACTTAGTCCCACCTGCAAACCCACCTTTTATTCGTATCCTACCCCAAGCTGATATTGCTCGCTTCTCCTTTCTATTCTCTCCACTCTCTCTGTCTCTTTTACTACCTCTCTCATTCTCACACAAATGCCCATATTTTCTACCGTTTGCGACTTGCACACCAATCTGTACATACAGTGTACAGAACTGGAAACTGCGCGATCCCACCCTAAAGAGACAGGTCGTTTCGCAAAATATACATCCACACTACGTGTAAGTACGCATTTATATGTATAGCCTCTATCTCTCTATATATGTAGCTTAGAATGGCACAGCCATTTTCTGTCCATTTTTAGCAGTCAGTTTTTACTCCTGCTCAACGGAGCTAGGGCTTTAATTAGGACTTCTTACTCACCCGAGTCCAGGACTCGGTTTTCTTATACCTTATAGTGTAGGTATGCAGGAAACTCTAGGGAATGAAGATAACTCGGAAATTAAACACAAGTATTTATTGGTCCTCCAGTCGTTTTCTCCCTCGTTCTTTACTCAGAGAATGTGGAAATGCGTTTTATCTCTATTAAAAATAATATTAAAGTGATAAAGAGCAGCAACAAATTTCAAAATTTGGAATTACTATCAAAACCTTTTTTTCACATATGCAAATATGCAGGGGAAACATAACAAATCAATTTTACATATAATTAAAATAAAATGATTAACATTTTGGAACTTAAATTCGGGAAATTTTCTCCATTAAAGACTCAATTCTGAAACTCAGATATTTCACAGTAAAATGGAATGCTTTTCATCACATTCTTTTTTTGGTAACGATAACGCCTTACTTATTTCAAAAAAAGTAACGGTGACGTTAACGCTATACAATTTTCGAATAAAGACAATTTCAGTAATGTAATGTACACAGTTCCGTTGAAATGCTTTCAACCCAAAAATGCGGACACTAAGAATATTTCGCTTCGTTATTTGGTATATGGGATGTCTCACAACTATTTTTTGATAAAAAACAAGATCTTCGTCGGAGTAGTTTAAAAAAAAGTAACATCGAACGACAAAGCATTACAAGGTATCAACACAATTAATAGACAAAAATTGTTCGCCAAAAATTGATGGACAAATTTGTTACAAATTATTTTTTGATGGGACGCGTAGTTTTTATTTTATTCGTAAAAAATGAAATGAAAAAAATTAAAATTTTTCAGGAAACGACACAAGGTACGAAAACAATGAATAGAGAAAAGTTCTTGACCAAAGCAATAGACCGACAAATCTGTTATAAATTAGTTTTTGTACGTCGCGTAGTTTTTATTCTAATCGTAAAAAAATAGAATTAAAATTAAACATTTTTGTTTGAAAAACGGCACAAGCTACAATAAAATGTTAATTAACAAAATTTTTCGCGTAAATTGTATCTAAAAATTTTCTTTGAACTATTTTTGATAGGAATTTCTTAAGCGGCTAGTTTAGTTTCTCGGGCCGAGTTATATACTCCGATGTCGAGTCATCCAAAAATGAAGTTGTAAATCGGCTGCAGTTGTAGAGGTCTTCAGAATGCCAGTATCCCAAACAAAAATTTTTCACGTTAAACTAGATGACTTTCCCCGTACCATGAATCTTTAGAAAATATTGAAAATTAAAAAAATGGCAGCGTTTTGAACAAAAAATTCAAATTTTCACCAAAAAACGCTAAAAAAACGCTAGTTTTTTGCTCGGCAAATTTATATTTTTTGAAATATCGAAAAGATCCTAGTTCATGATATGTAAAAACATGTCACGAATATTCGTACAAAATTTCAAATCGATTCGTTAATTTTTCTTTGAGCTAGAGTTGCAGCCGTTTTTGAAAATGCAGTTTTGAGAAAAACGCTTTTAAAGTTTTGACAACTGATTGTTGGTTATAAAATTTAATTTTTCATACTCTCATAGCTCTGGGAACTTTTTCTCTGAATAGTATACTATCGAATTGGGCAAAAAAATCGATTTTTTGAAAGTGAGAAACTAGACTAGCCCCTTAAATTATAAAAAGAAGACAATGAAAATACGTCTGTTTCAATATCAATGCACATTATGAATTGTAATAATAATTATACATTTATTGATATGATACATTTTTCAGGGTAGCTGCGAATGATGAAATATGCCAATGAAGAAACCAATATTGAAGTAATAAAGGAAACATAATAAAATTTGTATATATAATAATGTAATAGAGTAAGAGCTTCGACAAAAGAGAATTCACAATCACCAAATTACAGTTGTCGATGGATTAGCCTTTAATTTTAAAAGGCAATTTTAGTGATACAAAAATAGTCAGTTTTCGATTTTTGCAGTTACTGTCTATTTCCGTAGAACGGCAGTGTATAGTATATCTATACCATTGGGCTAACAACCAAACATTTCTTCCTCATAAAAATGGATGTGAAATGAAAAAAACAACAAATCTTCTACTAACAAATTCAAATAGCGCGGAAACTTTATTTTTGGGCAGTAGTGAAACAATTCAAAAATGGTTTAAAAACGGTCAATATCTTTTTCTTCCAATCAGGATTATAATTTTGTTTAAAGTTACCATCTTTTAAATAAGAAGACTACTGAATTAAGAAACGCGAGAAATATTTTTAGTTCAAATTGTCAATATTTAGATGTCTCAATCGTAACACTGTTTTTCTAATTTTTTTTATTTACGTGAATAAGCAAAAATTACATAGCATTGAGTGCTTGCATGATGGAAATGCACAATCGAGAAAATACTAATGATTATTTAAGAAAATATTTTCAAAACCTGAAAAGATTTTTGATCGTTTGATCAATTCTCATTAAGTAGCTGAAGACACAAGTAAACAGACATTGCAATTTAAAAAAATTACAAATGTATAATTAACCGAATGTGCGAAAATGTGTCATTTTCACAAAATGCTAATTTCAACAAAAATGATTTTTTCCGTTTTTATGCTTATTCGCAGTGAAAAAATGACACATAAAAATTCTGTATAATTTCTGCCTTCCTAGAAATAAAAAAATTCCTGAATTAAGATTGTCATCAAAAAAAGAGAGGGTTTACCTCAGCGATAAAAAAATAGAGCTATATAACTCTTGTCGAAAGACAAAAGTACAAAAGAAATTTTTGTAACATCTGATATTACCTTCCATTGTATGATTATTTTACTTTATTAGCACCATGTTTCGCTTGAATAATGGAATTGCCGACAAAAGTTCTAGGTTCATTGAGAAAAAGGAATTGTATAGGCAAAGTTTTTGGTTTAGTATTCACTGAGAAATTGGTGACTACACAGTAAAATTGAAATTAAATGTAGCATTTATCTCAATTTGAGAACAACTTCTGAAATTGAAAGAAACTTTGACAAATCTAATTCAAAATAGTTTTAAGTTATAAAAATTTGAAACCCTCGTTTTTATACTTTATTCAAAGATTTCACTATGTAGACAAAGTTACTGAAATGCCAGTACTTTCTTATTGGGAAATTGATAACTTAATATTAGTTCATAAATATGTAGGGCGTGGCTAAGTGTGCAAAAATTTCGGTACAAGTAGCCAGACTTTTTCGGTACGAATAGGGGGATTTTCTTAGTCAAATTAGTGAAAATTTACTGAAATGCCCGTGAAGTGTCATTTGAGTTCAAAGAGGAATATTAGGCATTTTCACTTAATCGCCAGCAAATGCATGCATGGGAGAAAACTTTATTTTTGTAATATCTTCGATAATAAATCATGATACTTGTCATTTGATTACTTCATTAAATATTAATTATAAAATAAAAACTAATTTTCAAATAAACTCATATAGAAAAAAATTAGTTTTTACGAAGATATTAAGAAAATAGAGTCCAAATGGACTAAATCTCATGCATATGGTCTATCATTTTCTCTCAGCACTCAGCGAAGTGAAGTTAGCTGGTAGTCAAGTGAAAATACCTAATTAACTAACATTTCTGAGACGGATAGTCAAAATTACTGGCGCTCATTTGAATTAATTTAATTTCTCTTCAATTCGTTCAAAATCTTTTTAATTCTCTTCCTATTTTAATTAGGTTGAAAGTTACCTTGTCTTCTATTGGGCTCATCTTGCGTTCAATTGAATCAATTAAATTCCATTATTTGCTTTCCGTTGCATCTATATAATTAAATTAAGTTCGATTCAATTATTTTAATTGACTGGCATTAATTTCATTCCCTTTGCATTCATATTGTAATCCCTTTCAATTCACTGAAATTCTCATTTGGAAACTATAGTTAACGAATATAGATACGACTTAAGTTAATCTTATATTCAATTTAATTCATTTGAATTTACCTCCATGTCACTTGAATTTTAATAAAGTCCGTTAAATTAATCTGGCCCTGTTGAATTTCCCTTCATTTAACGTTAAATCATTATAGAAATCGCTTCAAGTTCTTGGAATTCTTTTTCCACTAAAAAACCGAGAAAAAGAACGGTAAAACAGAACCCGATATACCAGATGAGGTGATCCATGGGGCGAGAGAGGGTTGCTTGCAAGGTCAGCGGAGTTTCGCAGTTTACAGTTCGGCACTATAAGAAGCCACAAGCAAGATGGAGAAGAAGAATGGTTCGGAGAACCCCGATGTACCGCGAAGGCCATTGAGGCCACTACCGAAGCCTACGGTAAACCGAAGTCCCAGTGAAATTTCTTTCATTTTTCTTAAATTAAATTTAATTCTCCTTGAATTGGGTTGAAACTTACCTTGAATTCACTTATAGTTTCATCCAGAGTTCAGATGAAGTTACTAATTAGCATAGATAGGGAAAAGACTAAACTTCAGGTGTACATTTCCATGGTCATTTTATTTTGAATACAGCACAGCTTTAAGGGTTTTCGTGTATTTACAATAATAAGTCTTCGAGTGTCCCGAAAAGTGGCTATAAATTTAACGTCGATTAGCGACCCGATTGGAGGAGCAAATATCCAAATTTATCCAGAAACAGTAATAAAAAACATTGATCTTTAATATAGAACACTACAAATTTCAAAAGTGCTGACAATTCTTCAAGTTAAATCGCATTTTCTATTTCATAAAAACTGAAACTTAACGATCGTAGGAATATCAAATCTCGAGTACAACTCAAGTAAGATATTTTTTCCGATAATGGACTACTAAAGAAAAATTAATGTCATTACTAATATTGCGAAAACAATTGAAAACTTTTCGACAGTGGGTTGTACAGTGCTTTTCATTTGGCATTCTTTATAATATTCTTTCACTCAGTCTTTACTTTTTACGGTAGATGCTTCATATAATAACTTATAAACATGCAGAATTTAAAATTCTAATATCAAAATAAAATTTCATGATAAATTATGGTTTAAACCTCAGAATTGAAAAAACTTTTCAAATTAGTGTTAGTAAACCTGAATATTTATCTAGATATAATGTCTAAACGTTGAGTGCTCTCTAATTAGAAAATAGGACTTTCGACTTCCGTTTCACGGACAGTAAAGATTGTGTTCGAATTCTGTGCATATATTTTGAAGGATAACGATGTTTTCGATACTAATTCAAAATTATATCGACGAATGTACGGGAACATCTTTGATTTAAGTGACGTGGAAATGAAAAACTGGAACAGAAAGACAGAACCACGAGAAATGGAAGCATCCTCATAAAATAATTTTTGTAATTTCTGGATGGACAAAAAGCATTTTGATTTTAATATGTTGCACAAATACAATTTTTTTAACTTTATTTATTCAATTTTCTAAGAAATTTTCTAATAAAGAGATCAACTTAAGATAAATGCTTAATATATGCATTTCTTTTTAAGTTGCTTTGATATTACATGTTCAATAGATCATGTAAAATATTTTATACTTCTTCCGGCGATTCTGTCTTTTTCCAGACAATAATACCTATTTGAACAATCTAGATGTTAATTTACTAGTTCTAAATATTTATAACGGTATTTAAATCGTTAATTTATAACGTAATATACAAATATACAAGCGGCCGCTGCTGTCCGATTTCCGGACGAATGCGAACTGTAGTTAATATTAAAATTAAGGTAGACTCGTTGACGGATCTCAGCCAGAATGGGAATTTTTTACTGGCCACCAATTCGCCGGGTTCACATGTAAATTCGCCGCAAGTCTCCGGGTGATGTGATCATGTTGCACTGAGGGCAGAGCTTTTTTGCACCCTGTAATCAAAAGCGATGTCATATGATAGAGTCCCTAAATCCTTCGAACGATCAGAATCCTAGATTCTTAAGTTCTGGAATAAATAGTACGAATGCAAAATTCTGGACATTGTAAAAATGTTGGAGACAGCTTTTATCACCAAAAAATCTGCAAGTTTTCTTTTTGGTTTGTACATAAAGGGAACTTCTCATCCCAAACGAGTGCTTTCATACAGAAAACTTATTTGAACAAGCACGTAAGAAAACATAATCTAAGTTTCCTGTTAACTCTTGCAAAGTATATAACTTTACTGAAATAACTTATATCTTGATAGTAGGATTCAAATTCTTAGCATAAAATAGAAAAAATATGTGGTCAAAAAATATTTCTTACCAGAGTGTGAAGCCAACATTGTTCGCAGTGCACGTGCCAGCAACAAACAGAAGTCACTGGATTCTTGAAAGGTTCCTGAATAACAAACAAAAAAAAAGAAAATTGGTAAAGAACATTCTCCGTATTTTGATTACAAACTCGAGCTTTATATAAAAATAATATAAAATGTCTTTTAGAATATAAAAAAAACAAAGACAATCAGTTGGATGTTAATTGAAATTTTGATTATTAAATTACCATGCAGATCAAGCATTTGAAAGGCTGCCCTCGGGTTTCAGCCTCTAGTTCTTTAATTCTTCCACGAAGAGCTTCGATGACTGGAGCTTCAACTTCCTTCTTCGGAGATGCTGAAGGGGAGTTTTCATCGATCTCGTTCGATTGGCCTGAGGGAGTAGTACAACCAGGTTCTGGTTTAACTTCCACCTGCATGCGCATTTGATCTGGTGGAGTACGCGGGGGTGCGTTGGGCGATATCACCGCTTCCCGGAGAGCGTCTCGCTCCTTCTGTTCTCGCGAATTTCCATCGACTCTCAATGCGACAACATCAGCCTCTGAATACTGAGGTGGTCCAAATTGAACTGTTTCATCTCCGTCAACAACCAGGTCCACATCATCTTCTTCTTGCTGACATCCTCCCGTAGAATTACGATTACTCGAAGATGTTGCTAAACCTGCAGCTATAACAAAAAAAGAGATATGCAATTAGGTTTTTCTTTAAGAGAATATTAGAGCCCTGTTTACTTTTAGAATTTCCTCTTGAAGGTGAGGTGAAATTTTGTTTTAAATTCCTACCAGAAAATCCGCCAACAAGCATGGATGTGGCTCGAACTCTTCTTTGTCCAGCCCATTCGTATTCCTCAAAAGTCTCAGAATCGCCCTCGACATCGACTTCTTCATCATCGACATTCGCGTTTGGACCCGTGGAATTTCCGTTATGTTTGTTGAGACATCGTTCAACATGTTGATTCAATTCTTCCGGCGTTCCCGAAAGTCGTTCGTTGCAAACTGGGCAGGCTGGTTCGTCGTGTTTCCTTTTCCGATTCTTGAGTCGAATCCTACCCTGCAAGTACACAAGGTGAAATGTGTTTCAATTATCGATCTTATCAGTTTTGTCTGATGATGCAGAATTACAGAAAATGAATATGTATGTGTAACGCTGATTGCGCGCCAGAGCTCGTTAGTATCACAGTCGTTAATCCTCTACGACTTTTCAACTCTCAGGATCAGAGAAGCAAGAATTGAATTTAACTGACCATGGACAACTTTTAACATTAAAAAAATTGAATTCCTGACTTCTTTAACTTGATTGGTCCTTGCAAATTGGAGGTGGAGAAATCAATTTAATTAAACTGTAATCGTGAGTTTAAAAGTTCAAAATCTGAGAAAGGCCATACATTGATTGCAATAGAAGTAACATATAATTTTATCGTTATAAGTTTATATATAGACAGATACACCTGGAAAAAGTGTTATGAAATCGGAAGTGATCATTTATGTAAAATACAATCTATGATATTATATTATATATACATGGCATGCGACACATTGTGTGTTTAGAATATAAGTTTTTTCAAATAAGTTAAATTTTGTTTATTATTAAAAAAGTATCCTTTTTCAAGTTTTTGCGGGAAAATGGGGCATCGCTAAAATTCTGATTGGGTGAAAACTAGAAAAGTTTTTTCCGAAGGGGACGTGTCGAATTCACAGTGGTTTGAATAAGCTTTCGATACTTTTAAACAGACTTTCTCTCAGAAGTAAAGTATGAAAAATATATTGTGTATCAACTTGCTACACGAGCGAATCAAGTGTGTCAAATCACACGAGTGGGAATAATTGTAGATTGTCCGCTCATGGTACACATTATATCTTTGGTTCAGCTTGCACAATAAATACCGCACTTCATGTCTGTGACACAGGCGCAAAGTGACTCTCTTCCGCCTCCAGAGTCACCGGGCGGAAAAGTGCAACTTAGCGCCCGCTTATTGAACGGCATACAATGTCGAGCCGAGTTCAACAAGACACTTTTTTAATTTTCAAAATTGTATGCAGTATTTAACAAATATAATATCTGAAACCCATGCTACTACCCCATTTATACGTTAAAACTCTATTTTTAATAAAAGGATAGAGTAGATATACATAAAATTTTGATTACAATAATACACACGCAAACATTTTGATTATATGAGTATGAAGAAAAGGTTAATCATGTGATCTATAAAGTCATTTTTCCACACCCTTTACTTTAAATTTGTAAATTATAAATGTAATTTGGAACGAATATTTCAATCTGTCAGTCTTTCAATCCTCTCTTTGAATTACAAGTATTATGAAAGTTGACATTTTTTGCTTCATAATGTTTTCCTTGTATGCATTTAAAGTAAAATTAAATATATCGATTACGACATATATATTCAATTCTGAAGATCTTAGATAGGGTACGCCGGAGCAAAACCGACTGCCGGGGTAATTGCGAGTTTGCAAATAACGTGGCTATTCCTCAATAATTTTAATTCTTCTTTGCAATAAACAACCTATTTTGTTCGAGTAATGGTTCAATAAACTCAAATCTTGAAAATTTACTTTATAAAAGAAAAATTATGCAGATATCAGTTTTCACAACCGAAGCATGAAAGGTTCGCTGGCATCAATTGAGATACGTACAGCATACAAATTTGATCTTTTGGTCGACAGAGCGTTATTCCATCAAGTAATTACGAAAATTAAACTTAATTCAAGTTGAAATATATTAAATTCAGAAAATAGCTGAGGGTTCCCTATCGAGGCAAGAGCAACCAAGAAAATGGTTGAAAAATGCTAGGATGGTAACTCTACTATAAATTCAGTCGATAATACCATCTCTAACATCGAAGCAAAGGTTTTTAAACACACACAGAATAATTATGTTTGTCAACGGTTGGTAAAGCAGATTTTCTTACTTATTTGCCAGATGTACTCCCCACCTAACAGAATATAAAAAAATTAAAGATTATACCACTGCTATCACTATTTTTAATAAAAAGTACTTTCACTTCATTCTGCATATGTTTAAAGGTTACTTTTCCAATGCATAAAATGCCAAAGGATCCAACCGTCAAATGTCTCCTAAGATATTTCTATTTCATAAAAAAACGTTGTCAGTCTTGTCCCCGCATGCGGGACAAGACCGACGCAATGCAGACGGTTAGAAATAATTAAATTCTTAAATAATTGTTATATTCAGATAAATAATAAGTATAGAAATATGATATAAAATAATGTGGGACTCGAAATAAATAATAAATGGATCAATTCAATTTCTATCAACTTTTGATAGAGCCAATGAAAGTTAAACCACCGGCTTTGCCGCGGTTTACCCTGCATCTAAAATAGTTCACTTTGAATTAGTTTTTACAAATACTTTTCGACTTCTAGAATGGTAAATACTTAAAATATTTTATTTTTTATTTTGAACGCTTCAAGTTTTCAGCTGTTTAATTCTGAACTTTTCAATTGGGAATTATTTAAGCATTTGAATAATTTCCATCCTCTATTTTAAGTTATTTAGTTTACCATACTTTCATTTAAAATACTTTTATTTAGAATTTATCTAGTTTAAAATTGTAGAATATACCATTTAAAAGATTAAAATTTTTTACAATATAACTAATTGTGCCATTAGGATTTCAATTAATTCTGATTAGTTAAAAATGGAATATTTTAGAATTTATTTTTAAGGCTTCTATCCGTTAAGTCTACTGATTTTCTGTATATATTTCACGTTGTTCATATTCGTTCGTGTTGTCCATATTTGTAGCGCTCGTGTTGTAAATGACGTGCTGAAGTACAAAAAAAAACGAACTTACTTGGCGATTCGCCTTTACTCTTTTAAAAGTCTCCCATCTACCCAGTGGCGTGCCGTCGGACGCAGAGGGTGCATGTAAAAGAGACGAATGGGGATGATCCTGAGCACCCGGTGGTAAAGCTGATCTTGGTCTTGGACGAGGTGTTACCGAGGTCAACTTAAAAAGTTTATCTAGTTCGTGGACGAAATGCTGCTCTAATTCCTGCGGTCTTACAGTCAAACCGCATACTGGACAACATGATGAGTCTAATTTTTTCTTTCCTGAAACATAAAATAATGGCCATTTCATATAAATTGGAGCGAAATTTTATTTAAAAAAAAACAAATATACAATTTGCTTTAAGCTATTTATAGAACTTATTATTCTTATTTTTATTCCTAAAATTAAAAAATGAATGGACTACATGACTAACTAAAGATTGAAGCTTAAAAATGTATCATCACATACTCTTCGGCTAAAAGTAAAAGCAAACAATGAATATTGTTTCAAAGAGAAGGAAGATCATAAAAAATTTAAAAGTGAAGATAAATGTTTGGAGGAAACGGTTTTAGATGTGACTGTAACCCCAAATCCTCATGTTTACATAACAAAACTAGATCTGGTTAAAAAAAAACTGAGATATTAAGTTGGTGGTTTAAAAAGAGGTCTTTAAGTATTTAAGGATCTATAAAACAGATTACAAGAACTACTTCTGTTTCACATAAGTATTTTTAGAAATATATTCTTTGAAAAATTACATATCGTAAATTCACAGCGGAATATGATGAATTATTGTAAACAAATTATTAAGAACGCAGAATAAATCTAGTTCTTGTTACATCTTAATTAAAGTTCGTTTTTAGACTTAAAGCTAGATATATGCCCATTTTTGTTTTAAAAGAAGACCGTAAGTCTATTGTTTTGCTTGAAGCAAAATCTCTTTGTCTTAAAACAAATTCTGACCCCCTCTCCTAAATTTTCATTTGTTTTAACTAATTAATTATTGTTCAATTATTGTTCATTATAGGTAACTTACAAAAAATTCAACTTTGAGTGACAAATTCGTTTTCTAGCTATACTTAATAACACTTTTTCCATTACGCGTGGACTCTTGCTAAAAAAATGTATTGCTTTCAAACGATGAGACGTTTGTGTATATTATGCGGGTAACCCAAGAAAGAGGAACCGTACCAAATGTTTCGCTTCTCTCTAATGTTCGCGCCAGCTCGACAGAAAATACCCTTCTCGCGATTCGCCCACAAATCGTGACCCCAAGAGCCCGGAGGATATCGGTTTGTAAAAATAGACGAAAGAGTGGATAGGATATGTGTGGCTGATTTCCGGATACATCTCTCTGTTTGGTGTTGGTAGACCGGCCGAAGACTCGCAAAGAAGACGTCCAGTGACTGCATTGTGTTGGTGTCGTAAAGACACGAGAACGTCTCCCTTTCGAAAGCTCTTTTTTATTTATTCTTACATAGGTACTACGTTCCTCTCTTCCTTGTCTGCAAATAAATAAACTTTTGTATGAAGCCCTACAGCTGGACACATCCTTTACTGCACTGACTTCCTATTCTTAAACCGTCGGAATACTGAATATAGCAGCCTCTTTTAAAACCATCTCCTTTATTCTCTAAAAAAGGCGTTAAACTTATTACTTTAGTCGATTTAATTTATGCTGAAGTAATAAAATAGGCCTTTGAAATTATTCTAAAACATTTTATTCATTAAGTTTGTCGTTTTAAATAATAATATTCTCTAAATGCATTGGATTTCTTTCAAATCTTGAAGACTTTACTTTTGACAGATAAACAAATTTAATATTTATAAAATATTCTTTAACTTTTTAAAATATTTCAAACTTAATACGACACTGAGAAAAAATGCAAATGAATATACAATCAAACAATAATTATATGAATGATTAAGAACGGCATTTGAACGAGAGCGATAGTGCAGTTCATTGATTCAATTGCATTTTTTCTCAGTGCACAGATTGACTTACCAGCTGATAATTCATTGTAATAAAAAATGAAAAATCTTAACTTTGTAGAGTTCTAAATTGAACAAATTGGAAATTCATGCATTTAAAATTTGAGAACTAAACCATGTTTTAATTAGTATTGAGATCATTTTTAAAATGTATAATTTTAAACCATCCTTATTTCTTATATAAAACGTTTAGATTTGTACGATTTTGTATTATACCTGAAGAATGAAAAATCTATTGCTAAAAATCTTTGAAATGGATTATACTTTATTAGTTTTCAGTCATTCAACAATTGATTGAAAATAAATTGTACATGGTTGGCCAGCTCGAAGAAATCTTTTCAATGACAAAACTAATTAACATTGAAAAATTGTGAAGAATTGGCTAAAAAAGCCGTATTAACAAAGTTTAATTTTTATATGAAACTTTCTTCATAACGAATGCCGAGAAATGCCACCGACAATAATAGAACGGTGATTAAATCCTTTTGTCCGCAATAGTAATCATAACTAATTTTTATTATTACGAGAATTTTAAATACATAAATAAAATAATCTTAACCTTGAAGCGATATGTATAAGGATGCGTTAATAAATTTAACGCTATTTCCTTTAAAAATTAATTATTTGTAATTATTTGTAATTCGGAACCTCGTCAAATAATAAAAATTTAAATATATTCATTCCAAGTTCTAGGAGTTTAAATTGCATGTGATTTTTCACTTGTAGAGTTGAAGTTTTGAAAACGTAGTCCTTTTAATAAAGCTTGTGAAACTATTTTCTTTCATTCTATGACCTCTAAAAAAGTTTTAAATGATATCTCCGATTTTATTACAAAATGTTGGGCTTTCAGAACATCACATAATTATCCAAAACCAAATTTCTCTTTTTAGGGAAGTTAAATTGTTTTAAATATCAAAAAAGATCTAACCACTAAAATTTACAATATAATTATTATAGAAGAAAAAGTATTTAACTCATTTTTTTGCTAAGATCCCTTTCCTATCATGCAAATTTTTGTATGCCTTTTCGGGAAATTATCTATAGCTATTATCGTACTCTTTGTTATTGAATAATTTCCCTCTTATGTCGCCTTGCCTTAAGACTCACGATTTAAAACCTACACATGAAAATTAAAATAATATGAAATTTGTAACCCAATTTAAACCTCTTTTCCGAGTGACTTTTATCGAAATTTACTACTTGTTTTTATGATATTTAGATCTGCTTTAGACAATAATATACAGGCAATGACTTTGCTGGTATTTGTCTTTACTGAAGGGTATCCTAATTTATTGTATTTTTTAATTTTATAAAATTATTGCCCTTTCACGTAGTTGAACTTTTTTCAGCTTTTTCCTTGAGCTATTACCCAATTTTTATCGTAAATTATATTTTAACCTCTAACATCAGCGGACATTTTAAAAATTACTTAGATCCCTTTTCGACATCATCATACATTGAAATAAATTTTAAGATAAATTAGAGATTATCAATATACTTTTTATTACAAAATTCAGTAGAGCTTGACAAACTGTTTCTATTGTAGAAGCTTTTTTTAAATATCTAAATGGCCACCACCTTGAATTATTAAAAGAAAAAATGTATAAAGTAAAACATTTTCAAAAGTTTCACTGCAGCTGCTAATTTGAATTTTTTCGAACATTTGAAATTCTAAGTCGATCTTCCATTTCTAAAATAATGTTGCTAGATCTTTTTACAGTGTTCAGTCATGCTTTGGTAATAACTGTGAAAAATATCATTTTTTGGTATTAAATCCATATTTTTCAAGTATTGCGGCAGATTTATGTTCTAGGGAATGAATGATTTTAACATATATGTATATTCCAATAAATGCCGAGAGTACCCGTGTAGAAATTGCCCTGGTTGGCCCTACTACAAGAAGGTTTCTGGCTGGATCCCGGTCGGGCCAACCCTGCTTGGATTCCATGGTCGGGAGCCGGCCGGGAACCGGCCGGGCCAGCCCTGCTTGCATTTCATGGTCGGGAGCCAGCCGGGAACCGGCCGGGCTACATGTCCCACAAAGCATCAGCCGGGAATCGACTGGTTACTGGCCGGGCCAACTCGGGGTACTTTTTTGTCAAAACACCTCTTATATCGGCTTGTTTTTTTATTTCCAAAAAAAAAGTTTCAGGTAGGTATTGAGCTCGTATATCGATTTATTATTATTATTTATCATTATAACATTGAACCAAATCCCTGTCGGGGTAAGCGTGACTCACTGGGTTCTAGCCTCGTCATATGAGAAATATGACAGAGAGAAGTGTATGAGGAAGTAAGAGGGGGGGGGG
>CAKNXH010000199.1:87393-217948 GCA_932178445.1 Andricus quercusramuli | reverse complement strand
GTTTAGATTAATCTAGAATTCCCATGTTGCTTGTTTGAATAACATGTTCGTTCCGTAACACTGCTCCGACTCAAGTCGCTGATCAATCTCTCTAGCAATCACCCCAGACAAACAGCTTCACAAAGTCATAATGTGTCATGGATCATATCAAAATATGCAACTTTGATAATGATCATTTATTAAGATCCATACTCTTTAATCTAATGAAAGCTACCAAGCTCTCCACGCGGGCCCATTAGCATTCAAGGTCTTTCGTTTCCTCCACTGACGTACTTCATCACATATTTCATACAAACTATTCGTCACCACACTTTCCTGTCCTGGGATAAAGCGTGCTATTTTCGACAATTCCCATAATGGGTTTTAATTTGGAAATTTTATTTTACTTTTTTTCAATTTATGTAAAAAGTTCAAAGACGAAATGACTTGCAAAATTGTAAAAAAGGTAGTTTAGAACGCAAATTTCGAACTTAGATTTCTTTTTAGGTTCAAGAAATAATTCAAACTGTAATATATATTATTTGAATTTGGCACCAAAATAAGGGCGCCCTCTGCGCTGCGTCGTCTGCTGGAAAGATAGAGTAAGTACCATAACCTCTAATGACACTAATGATTCCAATCGCGTGAATATTTGCTTGTTGTGTGCTTGTTGATTGAACAACGTATTCGAGAGCAAAATCGTGTACGTGCTAAAAAGCGCAGAAGAATAAAAAAATGGAAGAAGATACGTTTATTATTGATTCTAAATTGAGCCACGAAGTTGATGAGATACCAAATATACCTATGTGTAAGTTTTAATAACTATAATTAAACCCATGTTCATTTGTTTTTTAATAAATTACTTATTCTGAAATCGAATTTTAGAAATAGTAAGCAATATAACAAATATGCTCTCGTTGATTAATCAATATATATTTTCAGCGGGGCAGGATGAGGTTAACGAATGTGTTAATATTACAGATCTAGTCCTAGTCTCGTGATCTTGTTATATCTCAATGACCACTTTCTGGCGTGATGAGCCAAGGAGACATCGATTGGACAGATATGGACATTTTGAAGATGTCTTTAGGACGTCTTAAATACGAACGTGCACGCGGAACCCACTGGATTAATTTTAGGGATGCTAGAAACCCCAGCAAAATATGGCCGGGTCCCGTCCGGGATGCCCGGCCGGATCCCGGCCGGTATTGAAGCCGGGATCCGACCAGTTTACCGTGACGTTTTTAGCCGGATCCCGGCCAGATTCCCCGGCCAGCGCCCGGGTTAAACCAGGGCTATCCGGCCGGGACCCGGCCGGATCCCGGATTGGATTCCTACACGGGTAAGAGCAAATAATTTCCAAAAAAAGGACAGCCATAATAATTACACTTTTATGGATGTTGATATTACGCCAAAAGAAGAATCAGTGCATAAATTTCAATATGCAAAATACGTAAAATTCTCGATACTTCTAACACTATACTATTTCAGACTTATAATATTATAATTATGTTAAAACCTAAGATTGGAAACATACCGCTGCTCGTTTTCTTTACGAAAATTGAATTACCTCCATCAGGAAGGATGAACAATGTGGCCTGATGAAAATATAATAATAAGGATAATATAATTATTGCATATCACATGTACTTTTAAGCACGTTAATGCCTCAATTTCTAGTTCAGTCGACAAGATAAATCTCCAATAATTGAGAAGTCTTAATATAGGAGTGATAAAAGATAGATAAAAAATTCATTATCACAAGTTCCTTCGAATATTCCATTCCATAATTTGTCCTCAAAATTCAATTATAATGCTATTATTTTATCGATAATGTCTATTTCTACTTCCGCTGATATGGTTAAGATTAATGAGGTGTCTTCACATTGATCTGGGCATTATATTTAGATGAGGGAAAACGCTAAACTGAATTTTTGATGAATTTAATAACTCACCAATTCGAATATTTTCCGAAATCTTATTAAGAAATTAGGGCAAAAATTTCTGAACCTGCGATTTAATGGAATTAGTCTATCACAGGAAAAGATTATTGTGAATTATATAGTGCCAGCGTTTGAAAAATTCTACCTTCACTTTAGCGACATTTTCTGCAGAAATAAGAATTAGGACGGTAATAAGATCGATTCTTGGGAAAGCATACGGGCGTATATACCTTGTACAATTAATTCTCATTACACAATCCGACTATTGTTCTAACCACCCACTTTTGTTCGTTTCGTTTATTTGGAGAATACCGAGCGGCATTCTTGAGCAGTTTAACATATCCATGTCTCACGGAGAACTGGTATTCCTAGTAGCTTTAAGCTTTAGTAGCTTGAAAAGCATGGCGGGAGCAGTATTGTTTCTTTGTCCTGGAAGACAGCCTTTTCTATTGCTTCCCCTTTCAATTAAGTGCGCTAGCAAATTTATGTACGCACCACTGTATTCGATATTCGATTCTTTCCTCCAACGAAAGAAACGGGATCAATCCCCTTTTCCTCCCCCAAATGCCCATACCGATCTTATTTGATGGCCTTTTTAGTAGAATACGTGCAGGAAAAAGAAGACTTACATGTTTGAAAATTTGGTTATGTTGTTGTTGTTCTCCATGTTTCACTATAACTTTTGATAGAATTAACATATTGGCATGATTTTTTTTATGCAGGTAATGATAGCCTGAATCACATAAGCGTATCAAGATTCGCACCTGTAAATCATAACCACTTACAACTATGAAAATGTTAAAGCAGAACTCGATTTTTCTACCCGTATTCTTAGTTAATTATCGACTGATTTACATGAAACATGTAAGAATTAATGAAAAATCAGTGAAAAATATAGGTCCTCGTGCAGAAATCGCCATATATATTACCGATTACAGACTAGGGCATGATCTGATGTGTACTATCTGTCTTGATTGAAATAATTCTGTGGCCCTGACTCGTACCAGATCGGGCTATGTACTGTGACGTCATCTAGCCTATCTGCAGCGCCATCTTATGTTATATGCGCTAGATGTCACATAACTATAACTCACATAACTTTTACCTTAAAAACATTCTTTGGGGTGTCAAATTCATAAAAAATGCAACCGTTCGTGACATGAAATGCATAATTGGTTACCTTATCTGCCGGACTAAATGTTTCAAAATAAAATTAAATCACTTTGAATGTTTTGATTTTACTTTATACTGAAATTGTTCAGAAATAACTTGACATTTTCCGAATTATTTTCCATTCCTTTGAAATCCTTGGAAGTCCCTTTAAACTTCCATACATTCCTCTAAATTCCTCTACATTCCTTTCCAACTTTTTTTAAATTCCATCCAAACTATGGAATCCCATGCAATTGGTTTATAAATCGCAGAAAATATGTTGAAATAATTTGAAAACTTATTACTATTTTGAAACCTTTTGAAATTTTAAATCCCTAGAAATTACATTAAATCTTTCGAATGTTGGTTTATTCTTTTCAAACCCTATGGAAAATCTTCGAAATTGCGCATGAGATGCTCTAAAATCCCTCAAAATCCCATAAAACCCTTTGAATTCTGTTAAATCCCTTAAAATCACTTCTAAGTTTTTAAATTCTTTAATATTCTTTTGAAATCCTTTGGCATATGTATTTAAAATTCCATGAAATATGTGATGAAATTCCTCAAAATCTTTTGAACTTTCTAAACATATTTTCAAATCCCTTAAACTCTGGCGAAAGCTCAAAAAGTCGAGTGAACCAAGCCCTAGTATCAATTTAATTAAATTGAAAAGTTGCAGTTGAGTAGCAAAGTCAATTAAAAATACGCAGACTTAAAGAGTGAACTTCGCGACTTTTTCCTTCGTGTTAGGGCAGTAACTGCCACAAAATCGCTATCAGCAACACCTGGAGGAACATTCTTAGAGCCATTCGCGTTTAAAGTCCTCGTTGGCTGGCATAATTAACGGGAGTGTGAAAGCATTTCTTCCTGTGAAAAGCAGAGGGTGAAAGACTAGTCGACATCGCCTTCAAAAGAGGAGGGAAGATTTTAGTCGCGGCGGCAGGTGGTTAAGCCACACGGCATTCTTTGAAGCGTTTTATCTTTTTTATATTTTGCCCTCACCCTTCTATTTCCTTGCCCTATTCTCGAGAAAGCTCTGGACAATGCGGATATCTCCGGTACCGTGGCGACCATAACTGCGCTATCATTTACAGTTAGCCCCTTAGCGTGAAAAACATCGTCGGGGCAGGAAAAAGGGGCTGAGATAGAGTCGGTCCCGTATCTTTAATTAAAAGAAGAAGAGTAGCTACGTAGGTACTTCAGGGGCCAGGATATCTCAATATTAAAGCGTTAAAGTCTCGCCAAGAAATTGTGATAAGATTTTTCATTTGCAGGAATATTTAGTTGCTAATAATATTGTTAGCCATAACAACTGCCACCCGATCCGGCTTTGAAATATCGCGACAAAAAGGGGAAGAATTGCTAAATAAAAGATAAGCTTCCTTGGGAAGTATAAAAGATATAAATCTTTATTGCAGCCTGAGATTACCATTTCTGCATAGGATATTATTGGTTAATCTTTGGCAATGCTGAGAAGTGGTTGGAATTTTTCATATTGAAATATTATACTAAGGCAAGCACATATTATCTATACCATTAATAACTGAGGAGATAAAGTTTCATGATGTATATTGATGTATATTTTGTCAAAACGAAGCCCTTATTCCGTGCTCAAAATTAATTTATTAAAAATTTTCAATTACATTTAATAAAAAGGCAGTGTGATGCCGTAGTTTCTGAACGGTTACGAACATTTAAAAATTAAAGCCTTGATTTAAATTTAAATGTTGCAGAACTTATGAGGTACTGTAGATCAAGTTACCAAAATGTATTATATTCAGCTGCAGATCGCGCGATCTTGTCTGTCGAGGGAACAGCGAATGGAAAAGGGGGGACCGGTTCCTCAATCAATTTAAAAAATGCCGATGAACAATGTACGTTCTTTCATATTTATTTCACTAATTTCTCACTAGTTAGAAAATAAAAGTTAAGAATTTTCCGGCGCATTATATATTATTTTAGTATTATCATTACTTTGTTATGAAAGAATATAGATACATTAAAAAGTAAAAGCTTAATCGATGATTTAATTTCGTGAAGGCCGATCTGTGAAGATATTATGCAAATTGAAAATAAAATTAAAAAATTGATTATACCCTATAACAGTGTTTTGCATCATTTCGAACGTGCAGCAGGGATTTGCACATGTACAGCAAAGTAGTCTCTCGAAGTTTTATTGGCGAGAACCTTATCAGAATGGTTATATTCCGGAGTGCCATATGCATATCGAAAAGCAGCCCACGCGGGTCTTTAATTTATCCTGAATGAGCGTTAAGCACAATCTCGTATCGCCGTTGCATATCGTTAAGGAGAGGATAGATACGGCCTTTGATGAATCTTAAAGTCCAAAATCACCAAAAAATAAACGTTTTCACAATTAAAATCGACATAACGCTATTTATGCCATTTAGAATATGAAGTTCAGTAATTAAATTCTATTAATTTCATTAGCGATCAGACCGCCTTTATTTTTTAAATACCCTCAAATGGTTCAGTGAGCTTTACTAGCGAAATATAGTTATTGGACGAGTTTTATGAATAGGAAAAAAAGGATTTAATTGCGGTTAAGTAATGTGAATGAGATTTGCTCGAGAGATTCTCGTAAATTCAGTTCGTTATGGATCTGTAGCTTAATTTAATTGACTGGAGAAAACAGCCAATTAAGAAACCTTCAAAATTGGAAGCCTTCAAAATTCAATTTTTTCAAGTCCGTCTTTCAAAATAGAATAATTTCTGAATTTGAATTGTAACCATTGAAAAAGTTTAGAAATAAAATAAAGCCTTTAAGATTGAAAATTATCAAGGTAGGATTTTAAATGTAGTAATTTTGAATTAAAAATACTTCAAATTCAAAAATTCTTATCTGTAACATTTTTAATTTGCACTTCCTACTTTTAAAAAGTCAACTTTCGAAGCATTCCAAATCAAGCAAAGTCAAAATTGAAGAATTTTAAATAGGAAATACTCAAAATTGAAATATTTTAAATAGAAGCATTAAAAATGTAATATTTAAAAATTGATTAATTTAGAGCTAACAAATTTCATTTGAACAATTTGTAATTTGAAATTTATTTAGCATTAGACCCTAGAGTTGAAGTAAAAACTTGGAAAATTGAAACGCTTAAAATAGAACAATTTAGAATTGGAATTATGTATACTATTAAAAGTTCTAACTTAGAAGCGATTAGAATATTGAAAAAAAATCAACATTTTAGGCGTTGAATTTGAATTTTTCCAAAGGTTATCAAGATTTTGTCTCAATGAAAAACAATATGTCGGTACTTTTATGTAGTTTTGCGAAATCAGAGGAGAATAGAGAAAATATAGTTATTATTTCGTAAGTTTAGGTAATATTTCACAAGTACACTTACAAATTTGGGAATTTTCAGTTAAGAATTATTGAATTTTTTGATACCTGTACCTGAAAATACCAAAACTCATACAAAAAAAAAGTTACATTTCAGATGACTCAGTTGGTGCACCTGAAAATTATGACACTTTCTCGTAATTTTATAATAAATTAAGAAAATTTCGTCAAAAATTGGTACTTGTAGGATAAATTAAGTAATATTCATTAAACAACGGAGTACCAAGTATTGATAGCATACTGAATAAATTCTGGGATCCAAAGAAATGTATTGCTTTGATTCCAATTCTTTGAGCCAAGGAAATGGTACAATTAATTGTATCTGAATATTCTGCAAATGTAACAAATTCGTGTATTGATGCAAAACAATCAATTCTTTGGGCACCATTTGTTTGAAACAAATGAATATTTCTTGGTCTGAGAATGTGAAATAATTAACTCAAGTAATTGATAACTTTGAAATTGAAAACCTAGTTTCCTTCAATCTCGTTTTCGCCCCCAAAGAAGTATTTCTTTAGTTCAATGATTTTGAGCCTTTTAATTAAAAATCATTCTATTTGAAATAAGTTATTCTCGATGCGTGAATCGAATATTATGATTTCTTCGAATTAATGAAATATTGAGATAACTCAAAGTGAAATTAATTAAGTGAAAGAGATATTTCTTTCATACATAGAGGTTGGTATTGCTATTCTAACAGACATGTGATTAGTTGAATGAAGAAATTTGTTCACTTAGATAATTATTTATTTACTTGGAAGATGTGTTTCTTTTGAAAAATAAAATAAAGCGATTCATGTCCAATAAACATTTCCTTTAAAAATTATATTTTTGAAACAGCTTCGTATACGAATCGCTCGCAAAACAATTTTTGGGAAATTCCTGATTCGCACCCAGTAGTTCAGGACAAATACCGCCAGGTATGCAGGGCGTATGGTTTCACAATAGAAATTGGTTCTCAAGTCTATAAGATAGCCATAACTGTTTACCATATAGTTATAATCTGAAAAGATTGAGTGATCACTGATCACAAAAATGAAAATATTATTAAAAATTATGATAAATACAATTGCATTAAATAACGTAATCAACAAATGGGACATTTTATTTTTTGTATTTGAACCATTCAAATTTTTTATACAATATAGGCGTTTTTTGTGTTTTCTGTTCCGTGTTTATTCTGAACAGTATATCCCATCTCAGAAACACATATATTTTTTCCGTTGAAACCATTTGTTTGTTACAAAGAAACGTTTATTTTACCTGAAACCGCGCTTCTTAAAATCGAAGAATCAGACATTTAATTAAAAAAAAAGACTTTTACTTAGTCTGAGTTTTATTTATTTGTATGTGATAATTATTTTCTTGAACTTATGTCATATGAATATTTGATAGTGTCAAGCATTGCGTGCCTTAGATCCAAACAAAACATTTCTTTAAATTGAAGAAATAGTCCTTCGACTATATTCTGTGCTACCTGAGGGGTTAACAACTTGTGAAGTCATGTGTACACCATCGCTGAAGTCACGGGCGTGAAGTCACTTGAATTCACGTGAAGCCACTGAAATCACTTGAAGTCAAGTGTACATTCCATCGGTCGACCTGTGAACCCCTCGGCGCTACCACTTCTTTGAATCAAAGAAATTTTCTTTGATTCAAATAAAATAATTTTTTTTTTAGTTACAATATCGCAATCTACGATGTCCGGCAAGTTGCAAGTAAAAATATGGGGAGAGTGGAAGGTGGTTGGTTGACACAGCATGTTCCCCTCAAGGGGCAAACAATAATTTTTGTTGGCAATTTGCGAACAACTTATCAATATGCTATTCGACTGAATTAGTGAATTGAAAACTTTGTTTTCCTATGTAGGTTGCAAAATCACCAAGTAAAGTCACTAGTAAATGACGTACGTAAAAATACAAAGAATTTTGTCTGAACATTTTGATTTTGTTTGTGTTACCATTTCCAATGGATGAGAGTGTAGATTAAGATGAGTTATAGATTAAGTTACAGGCCCTGCTGAACTAATCGAACACCATTTGTGGTTAAAAGCCTTCTCCGAGTTTTCCTTCTCGAGAGGCTCTAAAATAGGTCCTATGAAGGAGAAATTCTCAGCCTAACTCTTTCGTATCATTGAAGGGGTGCCGCGAAGTCGATTCGCGCTGCTGGCTAGAACTGGCAGCCGCTTTATTTCATTAAAACCGGATTACTCGGCGTGGATCTGCCACCGCTCTGTACCAATGCCAGCTGTAACCTCCTACATCTGCATTACCGACCCCAAAGTCCAAAGCCATCGTGCCATCAATATATGGACTAATTATTGCTCTATCCGGATTAAGTTGCCATAAATACCGGCTCAGGAGAAGCTAATTACTGAGAGTCATTGAGTGCAAAACAAGTCTCACAAGCATACAACATAATGTGTTCTGCTCTTTCAGTTTGAATTATTTTCTGCAAATCTATCTAAGCAGGATTTAACTACTGATTATATGTTTGAATTGGTGTGTATTTATACAATATAATACAATTAGAATCACAAACGCTTTCTTCAGATTACAGATATTCGAGATAGACAAACATTTGCTGTGAAAAAGCATAACATAGTTTCAAGAATTTCATGAGAAAATGTTTGTTATCAGTTTTTATTTTTTCTAAAATCATATATTAAATGCATGTAATTAAAATATTTTACTCCGAATGTAATTACAATCTAATGCGATAGTGACGAGATTCGATTCGACTAAGCATACCAGCATTCCGATTGTATTAATATCAGCCTCTTAAACACGCGATCAGTGTTAGTTGGAGTCCTTTAATCGCAGCTCGTAATTCCACATATTTACATTACAAATAGAGATCATTGGACTGCATTCAAGTCTTACTTTCTGTGTTAGATTCCGGCGATAAGTGTCAATTCCAATCTTTTAATAGCTTCTCGTTATTTGAGATTAGCGATATAGTTGAAGCTTCTTGACTTCGTTCAGGTCTTAATTTGAATATGGAAACATTAAAGCTATGTGCGTGATAAGTACATTCCAATAACCAGATACAAATTCTCAAGTAAAGGAAATAAATTTTATATGTACCTGTCTAAGACATCATTTGAGATCTAATTTTAGATATGGCGAAATTTTAGTCTTCTTAATAACTTTAGAAGATCTTCTCTTATCGCCGTTTTTATTTCCTCCTTTCGCACCTGTCTCATTATATTTCATCCTTCTAAACAAGGCCTTACAGTATTTCTTCCATTCCTTCATTTCAATCTCCTCCTTTTGAATTGTTTGTATTATTTCTTTTTCACTATCTCAAATCCTGCTCTATTCTCTTTTCTTTTTCTTCATTTCCCGGGTAAAAATATTTTGTCTTGGTTTTGTCTTGTATGTCTTCGATATGTCTCGAATATGTCTCCAAGACAGTGATATCTGGCTCCGTCTCACCAGCTAGACATTGGAGATATACAGGCTTTGCTTGCATTTATGACTGTTGACTGAGCCAAGACAATACCAGGTTGACTTGTTTCAAGACAAGAAGTGTAAGTCCTGATAAATATAACGAATTGCTCTTTAAAAAAATTATATTGCCAGTTTGTGGCCTTAACATTTGCCAGGGTCAAAAGTAAAGAAGTTTTAGTTTGTAAATTTTATTGTCCATTATACTGCGGCCTCTATAAACTATGGACCCCACAGACAGGGCCTGCCATTTCCAGGAATCAGGTAGCTAGGTGAGGACCAAGCAGTTGACATCTGCTGAGGATTAAAATTTTACAACCGATAAAACTTGTAATTTTGTAATAAATAATTTTTAAATAAGAAATTCGGAACCTGTCTGTCTCAACAACTGCAGGCATATAACATTTTTGATGAAAAGATTAAAACTGTCATTTTCTAGAAGTATCTAGTGAACTGTTGGAGATAGGAAAAAATGGACAACATTTTTAGATTCGCCATCCAAACAGCATAACTATTGCAGACCAATGAAATTATCAACACATAAACAATAAATACCATGAAGATAAATAATTTAAACATCCTATAAAGTTTGAAGCGGATTAGTGATGACCCTCAAGACATAAATTTGTGTCTTCAAGTTAAAAATATTCGTCCTAAGACATCAAGAATACTCTGGTTCCGTCTCACGAGCTAGACATACAGAATGACTTGGAATTGTCTTGGACTGGTCTTTACTCAAGACAAAATCAAGACCAAATATTTTTACCCGGGTTACTCCATTTCCGCGATCCCTTTTGCATTTACTTTTTTATTCTCTTTACATTTATTATCCAATCCTCTTATTAGCTTTTTTTATTTTTTAGGCGCCTCTATATCTTCTTTAGTTTTGCTCGCCATATTTTACTTATTGCTTCTTACCCCATCTGCATCCCCTTCATATTTTCCCTAAACTTTTATTTTCTCTCTTTTGACCAGTTAGCTTTTTTCACTCATGTTTGTTTTCCCTTTCTCTTTTGCTTTTATATGATTCCATATGATCCTTTACTTTTAACTTTTTATGTATTTACTTTCTCTTCTCCTGAAAGATAGCCTGGTATCTTCTCGCTTTTAGCTTACATAGAAGAAGTTGAAAGTTCCACGCTTTCCACTTATATATGCATAGTCTGATTTCGCTTCCTTTTCCAAAACATTTATAATATATGATCTCATTTCCTCTAGACTTCTTTCCATCTTGTATTTGTTCTACTATCCTTTTATTTTGTTTACCTCCGCTCCTTCTCTTCCCCCATTCCTTTTCAAGTTTTTTTCCATCCACGCATCAAAATCCCCTTCATTATGCCTTTCAATACTTCCTTTATATCCGTCCATTGTCTTAACTTGGTAAATTCCTCTCGCAATTCCCTAATGCCTTTCTCCTCCAAAACATATGTAGTTATCTTCTTTCTTACTCTACTGTTTATGAGAAATATTTACTGGGGGAAAATTGTTATTATATGTGGAAAAACCAAGATAGTGTAGGCGGTGAGGAAAGTTAAATACCTGGAACAGATATTGCCAACAAACTGTTTGATAAGTTTGCAAGAGAGAAATGAGAAGTCAAAGGTAATAGTTAGATAACAATGTGGGAATAATAAAGAAAAATGTTTCACAGGTATGAAGGAAGGATAGCACCAAATATAGAGAAGTCCAGTTATACCAGGTGGTATAAAGAGATAAAGATGGAGGGAGTATCAAAATACTCAGTAAAAGGTGAAAAGAAGAATAGATAGGGGAGGAGAGCAAGATTTAGTTTAGGAAATTAATTAAGGACACGGATGTGTTGAGAAAAAGATGATAAGAAAGTATGGACGGGTATGTATTGGGAAAAAGATAAGAAAAGGGGATGTAGAGTATGCAGACGGGATGAAGAGACTTGGGAGCATGTTTAGGATTGGGATGGTTCTAATGATGAAGGGATGAAGGATGCAGGGAATGGGAATGGGAAAAATGATGGAAGAATGCGAGACAGTAAGAGGGATTGGAGTGAAGAATGAAAGAGAAGACGAGCTAAAGAAAGATGAATATAAGAAAAAAATTGAATTCGTAGCATAAGGAGATAAAACAATAAGATAAGGGATGTGTACGTAAGAGTGATAGAAAGAAGTAGTTTTAAGGAGTGCGAATAGTGTCTAAATTTAGATGAACATGAGTTTTAAATTATGCAATGGAATAAGAGGCGGACGCCATTTTAACTCTTAGGTGAAACATAATATCTTCTACTGATTTTTTTAGTGATAAATGTGAAAGAGATAAATAATCGGGATGACATCTAGTCTTTGTGAAATTGCAATTGCTCACACGAATTCTTCGTGGCATGCTGTTCAAGCTTCGATCGTGTTGATGTTCTCTATTAAATCAAAGAGGTATTCAGGTGGCGACTGATATACGCTTGGAATCCAAATCGAGGCTATAAACCTAAGGCAGAACGCGAATTGCAGCCAAATGTCTCTCGTTCAACATAACCCAGAACCAAACAAACCCCCAACACGCGAATACGCCCCAGCACAGTGCACCACCCTTGGAACATTAAAATCAGGATAGTATGAGAAAAATAAGATGAGAAGAAAGCAAGTGGAAAACGTTAAAACCCCACTTAGTACCACTCCATAAAATTTCATTCAGAGATTACTCGAATAAAAAAGTTAGTATACAAATCAAAAGGGATGAAACGTAAGAAACATTCGCAGACGAACCCTGATCCTCAAGTGTACGGCATTCGGTGTTCTATTGAGTAGCAACAAAATTGAGACACGGGAGAATGAGAATGCAGATATGTTCATATTACAGTTTCACACTTGAAGTATTCTCATTATCGTTCATATTTAAAAATGAAATTTCATTGCGTTGATGTTGATGAATTATTTTTCTAAGTAAAAGGTTCGAGGTTCATAATCAATGAAAAATCTATAAAGATTACTCGAATACAAATAATTCTTGAGGCATAAAAAACATTAATTTTGCAATTCATAAGAGAAAATTTACATCTGAGGTATGCGGTTCTTTTTCTAGTTATATGCGTTTCTACACGTATGAAGTAAATACGTTATATTTATATAAGAATGTATTATATCTTGAAGTTTAGAGAAATTCCCTTTACAGTTGAATAAATCGTAATCAAAGTGCCGGAACAAGAATAATCGATCGTTGGCTCTCTCTCGGCGGGAGCTATTATGGTAGGCAGGTACTTACTGTTATACACCAGGATTATAGTACTGACGCTGTGCTACGAGTCCTGCTACCAAGCGGCAGGCGTGAAATGGCCGTTTTATTAATAACTTAAGCCGCAGAAACAATACAGGCTCGCATTCTTAACAATTAGTCGGCTTAAGCACGTGTAATGAAATGATAACGACTTGTTCTCGCAACTCGACGCATTTTCTCTCCTCCGTTTTACTTCCTCTCGATGAACATGAAATCTGACGGGAGTGGCTCATACCAGAGGGTTCGGTGACATCGATACCTCGGAGGGTAAACAATGTTTATTTTACAATATTCACTTAAGATGTTATGCATCAGCTGGTATTTTGGTAGTTGAGTAAATATTACAGGACATTTGAATGTTTTTCGTGGCTCAATTGACTATAGATACAGAGAGAAAAATGTTGAGTTTAATCGAACAACACATTTTGTTTGATATGATGTGACTAAAGTAAATACAATTTTGCTTCAATTACAAAACTTTTACTCAGCTTTAATAAACGAAAAATATCTGTTTTATTGATTAAAACAAATAAATTGTTTGGTACACTTTGTTTGATTTAAGCGAAAGATTTGCTTTTATTAAATCTATTGAGATCATGCAAACACTTGTTTGATTTCGCACAATAAACATATTATATGATTGTTCTTCTTAAATGATATTTTTTCTTCCCCTAATAAAAAAGACCGGGAATTTGTTTTAAATTGGCCTGGAAAAAATCTGGAAAGGCCTAGATTATCAAACGGAAATTCCGTAATGATCACTGAATCAACAGCAGTTATTATACACTTGTTCTATATAAACTATTCAAATATCCCTATATCTCCAAGCATTTACAAGTTACTGTTGATGGTTGAGCTTTTAATTTCGTATTATTGATTAATGGAATGCACAATCATAATTATCTCACTTAAATAGGATCATTTTTTATTAACATTTTTCAAATAATACCTCTTTGACACGTAATCAATCTTAAATTTTAAAACCAACATTTTGTCATTGCGACCAGTTTCGGAATTTGATGAGCACAGGTGAGACGATATGCCTTTATGCGATGCAAACCAAATCATCCGAGGTTGTAAAAGCGAGTTAGTCTACCATCTCATACTTTTTCAGCGATGTTCTTCTTTTCTTTAATAAAACCGGCTCTCACCTGCTATGCTTTAATCTGATGCTTCATCAAACCTATCAAAAGTGAAATCGAGTAGTCGAAAATAATTGTGAAGTAAAAACACTATTAATTTCTGGTAATTTCAATCTGCATATAACATTTCTCTACCCTACTGATCTTTTGAAACAATCACTTTTCCCTCTTACAACTGAATGCTTTTTCCAAATTTTTGCATTGTTAATTTCAATCCGATGGACACGGAGATAAGTAAATGATGTAATATTTTTTGTGAGCTGATATATCTATAGAAATATTCTATAAATAAGCAAGTAACCGTATATTTTAGTGCTTATGGTTTTCCCTACCAATCTTAGAGTTATAGCGATAGAACCTGATAGTAGAAACCTAACGGAGAGAGAAAGAGGGGAGTACCTCTCATCTTTGGTACTTCGGTATGCATGAAAGGAAGCTTGTCCTTAGCCCCTTTCGCGAAGGAGGAAGAGGTCCTTACTTACCCCGGCACGAAGTGGGTACGCACAAAGTACACCCTCGTCCTTATATATCCTTAACTGCTGAACTTATGGTTAGGAGTCAGGCTAACATGCCACTATCCTGTCTTACAGCATCTCCATATTCGTACGAGCTTCTACTAAATCCTTTGAGACTAGACACAAGTGTTGGGTACCTTGCCTCACTTTCCTCTTATAATTACAGTATATTATACGCGCAAATTGAATATCATTAGTGGTGCGCAACATTTTTTTTCAGCCAAACTTCGCTCAACAAGCACAAACACTTGAGATAGCTTAACAATTTTGAGTTGATGAAGAGCTAAAAATTTTTCGAGTTAGGCTCAACTCGAACTCAGCTTGACTTAACTCGAAAAATAATTAACCTTAATTACTTCAAAAAGTGCTAACTTTGGTATAAGTCCATATATTTTAGAAATTTAGAATAAGATCATTTTTTAAATTAGGGTAACTTATGAAAATTTTTTAATTCATGGTAATTTACGGAAATATGCCAAATTTATGCTAATTCACTGGCAACTTTTAATAACTTTGATAACAGTTTTGCTGGCCATATGAATTGTGCTCCAAGTTTTTGGTTGCATGTCTTTTATGGCTCATTTCATTTTTGTTGGTCCTCCAACTATCCATCTGATCAGTCTTCCATATTATTAAACGGAAGAAACTACTATTTATGATACAAGGATGCAAAGTTGTCGCTATCCAACCGAGGGTGATGTTTTCAGCTCGAGCCGCAGTCGATTCGGAGGTGAGGGCAAGAAACATCACACGAGTTACGATAACGCCATTGCGTTCACCAATTAATGGAAAACATATCATTAAATAAGCCCACGAATATTGAGAAATATTAAACATTTTGAGCGATATTAATAATTTAACAGACTGAAATGTCCATTTTTGTTGTAAGAACTCCTTAGAGAATTAGATCTATCACTTCCCTTTGGACTCAGTTTTTATAGAATATGGATAGGTATTTTGTTATTTAGAAAAAAATGTGTATATTTTATTTATTAAAAGTAATAAACATTTAAGCGAATGTCAAAAAATGCCGTCTTCGTACTATTGCACGGAACTGTAAATAACATATTGTAAAATGAATCAGAGAAAACAATAGTTTTTAGACTAATCTCTTTTTTTCTAATTATGAAGAATCTATTACATTCTCATTCTAATGAGAAGGTACTGGTTTTATGTAAAGTTTGACTTAGTCGGTTTTCATCAAATCTTCACCTTTTGAGACCCCCTGAGCTGGAAAAAACGATTTTTACCAAGGTGTCTGTCTGTAGGCATGATAACTTTCGAAAAAATGATCAGATTGGATTGAGCTTTGGCACACTTTTTCAAGCCCTAAAAAAAGGACGAGTTCGTTAGCCAGCTATTTTTTATAAAAATTCAAAAAGTGAGAGCATTTTCAAAATTTTTGAAATCATTTTTTTCCAAATCTTCAAAATTCTATGTATGGCAATTCGCAGTACTCAAGAACCTGAACAATTTATCCTCACGACTTTTTCGATAAAAAGAAAACTATCAGAGTTATAGCATTTTCAAAATCCAAAAAAACTAACGGAAATCAACATTTTAAGCTCAACAACGCACGATATGAAAACAAGTCAGGAGAAGAAAAACGTTGCTTTTTGCAAGCCCTACATGATTATCATAACAACTTTTTGAATTTCCTCACAAAATCAAAAATTCCAATTTTAACCTCATGAAACATATAAAAAATACCATTTTGCTTTCAGACTATGCAAGATACGAAAAAAGATGATTGGAAAAAAATTATCCATCCAAGAAAGATCTACAAATTTCTTGTTAATTATTTTTTTATAGGACGCATAGTTTTTGTTTTAATCGTGAAAAATGACATTACAAAATAAACAAAAAACCAAATTTTTACATTCTCATACTAATGAGAAGGAATTAGTTTTATCTGAGCAAATTGAAATATAGTGTTCTATGAATAGAACTAATACTGTTTGACCAGAAACGGAATTTTTTATTTTTTGGTAGCATTTCCAGTAAGTTGTTAAACCACAACTGTTTCTTAAGCAATTAAGCGTTTTTCTTTAGACTTCAAAAACGTGTGTGAGTATTGTAATAAGAATGTGTTCCTTAAGGCCGATAGAATATTCAGTAAATAAACTTCCTTTTTAATCAAAAATAAAAACAAATTTAACAATCACTTACAACGTAGAGGTTTTGTCTATTTGATAATATTTGCATGTAAATTTCTTTTTTTTATTTAAATCTAGCATGATGTGCGAAAACCGGAAAAAACCGAGCGCGAAGCACGAGGCAAAAAGTATCCAAGCGCGCAGCGCGAGATACAACAATCGCGTATCCTAGGCGCGCTCAAACTTGCGAGCGCAGCGAGCCGCGCGTGAAGCGCGCGATCAGAATGTGCCCGCGGGGCGGGCACATTTTTTTTGTTATATATCCAAGGGTTACCTATCCCTTTCGCCTGCTTTTTTTAGCTACATCATCTTTTACTTACGACCTCGAAGGTTACTGATCCTCTAAATCTGAAGGTCCCCTCAACAGCATCCCTCACGTGCTTAATATCAAAGAGTTTTCAAGGATAAAAGAGAGGGAGCGGGGTTAAAATGTAGGAAGAACACAGTTTTGGGAAAAAGCGAGCGATGGTAATCTTTCCTTTGGCCAATGTGCAGGATCACGCGTCACCGCGTTTACTTGGTTCTCGGGTCGTCCGTCGTTCATATAGACATTCCTTTCCTCACTGATTCATTCCTTTCTTTCCTTCTTTCTTCCCTTCGATGTAAAAGCTCTCTTTCTCGCTCGTTCATCTTTTTTTATTTCTCTTTCACTTCTTTTTCTTGCTCCCTCTCATTCCAACTAATCTCACTTTCTCTTTTATCAGCCAATAGAATCCTATCTGATGCACAGAAGGAAATTACAGGGAGTGTGAGTGTCAACCAACCCTCATTTACTCAATGATCACTTTGAGATTGCGATTTGGGGAAGTAATTTATCGCAGAATCATATGCCATATGTATTCCTTTTAATGCTAGAGTGGTTCAATTAATTTGAGTAATTTTCAAATTTGAGTACGTTGGAAAATAAAAAAGGTGTGGGATTTATTAAGCAATATGTCAAATTTGAATAACTTTCGGAACTCTTACTGCAAAAAACTTTTTTATCAAACTCGATCAAGTAATCATGAATACTTTCGAATGCGGAGCCCGAACTGTGATCGCGAATTCCTGATTAGCAGTGGCATGGAAACGTGTGAAGATACGTGTGATAAATCATGTCAGTTGGTACGAGTTTTATTTTTAAGAAATTACATTTGAAAAGAAAACACATTTTTAACTGTAAACTAGGAAACACACTCCTAGAAATACTAAATAATATAAAAGTTCCTTTCATAATTTTAGCCTTGCTGACTTTATTAACAAACTAATCTGAATAAGCAAATATTTTTGTGAAAGTAGATATGATGGCAATCTTAATTGTCAAGAATGCTGAGTGATCGATTTGAAAGGCTCTAATTTTTTGTTCACTATAAAGATCCTGAGACGGGTATTTTTTAGTAGCAGAGATCAGTTCGGCGAAGTGGCTCTTTGGGCCCTGTTGTGTAAATGAGGGATCGTAAAGAAAGATGCTCAGTATTTCGCTACACCTCTTGGACACCTACCAACGTAGTCAGTGTCGGGACCCCCTGCAGTTCGCTTCCCTTAAATCACGGCTGTTTGTAATTAAGTGAATGAATGGCCTGTATCAGAGTTAATATTTGCGACATGACGTATGACGGTACCACGGAGACAAATCCCTTATATATCATCGCACCGCTTTGTGTAACTGCTCTTAATGCCAAAAGGCACCTCTTGTGCTATCGACACTTTCTTTACTCAAGCTCCATAGTATTTATATCGATCAATATTTTTCACATTAATATACCAAAACTGAAAATTATAAAAATCTGTCAGACTATCAGAAAGTCAAAAGAGTGTAGCAGTTCATTTTATTGACTGTATTTTTATTTCTTAAGACACTCTGAGAAACTGAAGCTGCAATGATTTCTTGATCTGTTCCAAGTAACTTAGGTAGTTGCATTCTTCGCTCGCGATAAAGTCCTTTCGGCTAGGAGCATTCTCGAGCAATAATGCTACACCACGTTTCATGGCAAGATTACGACGCTTCATGATTTTATTTGGACATCAAAGACTTTTCAGATAGAAGAAAGATTACAATCACGAGCAATAAACTGGAGCACTTCTACCAGAAGGAAGATAATCTGCCATAAGGTTTCGCGTATTAATTCGTGGTTTGTGAAAAAATCGATTTGAAATAACTACAAAGCGATTAGTATAAAGAAAATGTGCGTGTATGTGTGTGTGTGATAAATTATGATAGAACAGTCTAAATACAACGACTCCCTAATTTTAAAAATCAGAAGAGTCATGGGACAAATATTGCAAAATAAGTTAAAAAAAATGAAAAGGAATGGAGTGAAGTTGTGAATAATCATTATAAAAATTGATACATGACAATCATGAGAAGTCGAATATATTTTTAAAGAAGCCCTAGCGTGAAGTTTGGTGTAAAAAAAGTCTTAAAATAAGAAATACCTGTATTAAAAAAAAGAAATATGTGAAGTCCCGAAAATATGGTATTAAACAAAACGAGTAATTCTCCCGCACTGTTGCGCATGTGTTAGCCCTGTTTTGAAGTATCAGGTGCCTTTTACAAATTCAGCGACCCGAAACATTTTTGACGTATATTTTTCTCTAGTGTTTCGAATGCAATAATAACAAAAATTCATATTTCATTAAAATTGTACTTGTGTATCTTTTTAGTTTGGACGGCAGAGATAGCAATAGCCAAATCGGAATCAGATCTGATATTAGACTGCCATGAAAGTAACGAAACAGGAGGATTTTAATTTTTTGATGGTGAGATACATATTTATATACTAATGTATAGAAAAATAAATAAATAAAAATTGCTTAACCCATTGCAGAACTGAGCATCGTTTGCGGCTACTGACAGGCCGTTAAGAAGAAGAAAATTACAAAGCGACCGCGAGTACCGAATTGAAATTGATAGCGGTCGGTGTTCTCCGGAGCTACCACGCGCTCAACTACCCCACCCCGTTTGGCATGAAACTGCGTCATTACGCGTACATGCTCATGTGAATCAAGCGTCGATATAACAACAGCGCGTTGACTCGCATACATTGCGTATCTCAGACTCGCTTTTATCGCTCGTACAGTAAGCACATCGATATCTATACAGTGCACTCGTTTTACTAGTGTGAGTATATTTTTGTTAGTACATTATACAGCTGGAGCGCACACTGTGAACGGTAGGCTTGGCCTGTGTTTGTAACGTGCCAATATTCATAAACACGTCCAACGTCCGGCAATATCTTACTCAGTGGCTTTAATATAATGCTCGTCGAGTTGAAACAGTGCCTCGTTTCTACAACCTATACTGGCCTCGGATCTGGATTAGTTTCGACGAGATATATTCTTCAGATGCTTTTTGATTTTCTCTGTACCTTTAAAACTCGTGACCGGTAATGGCGTCTTAATCAATTCCCGCCTTGTTACATTTTAAGCAGCACAGCGGTGGCGATCCAAGATAGTCGGTAAATTAGATCGTTTCTGTTGAGTGTTAATAACCCGGAGATTCATATTCTCCAGGAGATAATTAATTGTTATTGACTATTTGAAATTGCTGCTCGAAAAAACTATAGGGAGAGAAGTTTACTTTAATGATTAGAGTTAATCAATTTTACAAGACTTGTAAATATGAAGTATAATTCAGTAGACTGCAGAACAATTTTATGCGAATTTATTCTTTATTAGAACGTCAATCTTATTTCAAACTATGATACGTCGTAGCTGAATTTAGAACTTGATTGAGTTTGGACAAATTTCATGTCAGTTTAATGATGGATTTGGTTCACCACTAGCTTTATCTAGAACGTCTAATTTGGAAATAAGTTTAGTCTGGTTAGCTCAGGTGCTAAGCAGATTTTCATAACACACATTTCTGAGTATGGATCCGCAACACTTTGTTAGAAATTTCGAAAAACTCAGATGACGTTCAAGGTGACACAAAACAAAATATTAACACAAGCAAAAAAACATTTATTTTATTATCACCATGGTAGTTTGATCTAGCCTAGATCATCTGTTTCCATTTTCAATAATAAAAAGAAAGGTGTTACAAAAGAAACTAACTTTAAATATTTCACAACCACATCCCAACCGCCCTATTTCTGATTCTAGAAGCAAATAGAATTTCATTCAGTCTGACTAACTATACTACCTGGTAACAAGTTGCAGATTAGCTAACTATGTTCACTACGTGGAAAAAATTAGCATTTCTTTCCAGACTCCATTAAAAATAAACCATTTTAACGCTAATTCTGTAAAGCAAAAATGAGAATCTGCATATTAGAATGTACTAGATCCGCTTGTTGCGAGATTTCATATACATACTCACGACAGCTTGAGATAGAGAACGTAATTTGGACTCACCTGAAACAAAAAAGAAAAAATTTCTGTTAATCATTGAATACTTAGTACACATAGGACAAAAAAATTATTTCCTTTGCTTAAAAGAGCCAGTCTTATTAATGACATAGTTTATGCGATTTTTAAAGATTCTTCAATGCCATATTTTTTGCCCTTTAGAATTGCGATACTTAATTTTTAATCGCCACTAGTTAGCCATGGGAAACATATGCTATATTACCAGACGGCGAATATTCTTTGGTAATAAAAGTCCTTATTGTACTTTTTTTAAACAACTCGAAAATTGACGATTTTTTCGACTGAAAATTTATGTGGCGATTTTAAAGATAGAAAGGTGGTTGGTGCATGGCAAAACGATCGATAATAGGATAGCTTCGACACCAGGAAGAATGACGATTAGTAATGAGGTTTAAGATAAAAGATAATACAGTAATGCAAATATCATTCCTGAAGAAGTATTGAAAGGTGGATATAAAACTGTTAAATATATAAATTGATGTTGAACCATTCAAAAGTTGAAAATCAGTAAACGAATTATTACCTTCGATATGCATTATCTTATAACTTTAAAAAGCAACGTTAGATTTAATAAACGACAGAGCAAGTAAGAGACAGGTTTGAAAAATGCAGATTAGATGGATGATATCCTTAAGTGAACTAAACAATACCTCCACTAATTTTTAGTAGTTGTATAGGGTATGTTTAGTCTATAGATTCCTGTTATCGACGTTTACCGACATCTAGAACCTTTGATGATTCTGCTCCACGCTAAAAAGGGGTTACGTACGCGTTTTCAAATGATCAGAGCGGCCTGCAGGGAATTATCTGAATAAAAATCACTGCGTGGGTAAATTTTCGCTACTCTGACTAATTTTGAGTAGGAATGTAATCGATTGCTAATAAAATTTTGGGACTGAAGAGTTAGAATTATCAGTTTCTCACACTACGAGTCTGCAAAGCCTCAAATGGGCGTCTTTTTCGCATGAGTGGTCACTTCTTTGGATAAGGAAGATAAATATAAAGAGGAAGCTGAACCAGGAGGACGTATACGAGACTGCAGGCCCAAGAGTAGGAGAGGGATTGAGAGCATGCTTTATGAAGTAGACCCGAACGGGGATACGTTATTACATTATCGGCCAACACGCACCGGCTTCACATTTTCTTTCTCTCTCATTACTTTTCACTTCTTTCCTCTTTCCTCTTTCTCTTTCCGTGGGATGCAAACGAATCTATATGTATAAAGTCAGAGACCGCGGAGGCCGCGGCACTAAACTAACCCCCTCTTGGATAATTGGAAGCGAGTAAAAAGAAAGAGCCCTCACGGCCTATCTCGCTAATAAATACGTTGCTACCGCGTATTACCAGACCCGATAATAAATACACCAAATAAATAATTGCCAACGCAGGATTACTGGGAGGACACCAAGAAAGAGCAACAGAGAACCAGAGAGAACCAGAGAGAGAGAGAGAGAGAATGAGGGAATGGCTGGGCGCGAGAAAATTCGAGCTTTTGTGAATTGCGTACAGCATAATACATTATCAAAAAGATTGAGTTGATTTATTTGTCATTTTAATTATTTACTTAATTCACTGCATTGCTTTATTTTCTTATGAGTTCACCTTCTTTAGTTAGATTAAAAGAGATAAGATTTCTTTTTTTTTAGGTGAGTTTATTTTAAGAGTGCTAGCTAAATATTTAGTAACTCTTTCTACAAATAAATCAGTGAAAAACTACTGGAAGTTTATCTAATAGTCACTGATTGTGCACTGCAAGTAAAAAATAAGTTTTATAAAATTAGCGGAAGTAATTCAAGAGTAGCGAATATGGAAGACCGTTTGGTGGGAGTCAGAAAGCTCTGGTTATACTATGTGATGAACTATTTTTACTGGATGTATAGAAACTTTCAATAGTACTTAAAATCCGGTGCAATATAATAACTCGTACTGGCGCGCAGATTATAAACTCTATAATATTTGGATATTTGTCACCCTAAAGCCAATTTAACCATCAACACCCAAATATTATTTAAACTAAGAGTCGCTACAACTACTCCTCTCTTAAAAATTATGAACTCGATATTAGAGTTGATATTATTATTATTACACTTAATTTATTACACACCTACAAAACTTGTTGTCACTTATACCTATAGTCGGATGCTTAAACAGTTTAAAAAATCTTAATTAATCGCTGAGGATTCGAACCCTACAAAAACTATCTAACCATAAATCTAACTCACGCCATGCCGCGCCACAGGCTGTAACCAGTTGAGCTATAGAACGCTTGGACTTTCGTGTAAAAATCTTGGCTAAGCGTAGCAGTCAGAGGATAAACATATGTATCCCAGCTTATAAGTAACTTTTCGGTATCGTAAATTTTATGAATGGACGATTTAAAAAAATTTGAATAGAAATTTTTTATTTCATTTCTTATAAAAGAAAATATTATTTATTCAAACAAAAGTCTCCAAAAAGTAATCGGCCGACAGGAACAATTTTTCGCAAAATTGTATATGCCCAGGAAACAAAAATCCATTCACTTGCTTTGAATGGGTTTCGAAATCGTTTGAATAGCGTATCTGTCACTGGAATTCCAGATTGCCGCCGATTGGTTTTTAACAGAATTTTACTCTTTATTATTTTTTTGACGGACTTATAAGCCACAAAAGCCTTCACATTCTCTAGAACTAAAATAGCAAAAGGAATCTAGTAGCCTTGCGGGTGATTTTTCTCAATCTATCAATAATTTATAAATTTTAAAAATCATGTGAAATATGGCAGCCTAACCTGAACAAAATCGGTCTCATTCAAAAAGAAGTAAACCGATTCAATATGATTGCTTGAAATGGACATTGTAGTACATTGCAGATTCAAAACCATTCCAGAAACTGACCGATTCACATAGTCGCAAACCAATTCAGTTTTAAAAATCTCAATCTGCAAATGACAGATACGCAATTCACGGAGTCGCCTTTTCAATGGGTTCTTTTTTCCTGGGTGGCATGTAGCAAACATTCGAAAGAATATTTTCCCGAAAACAACAAAAAAGCGAATCAGCTTTGTCAAATTAATACTTAGAAAATGAGCTTAGAATACAAAAATTAAGAACCGAAACTAAAATTTGCAATTGGTGGTCTCTAAATTTATTTCCAGAAACATAATAACTCTTCTAATCTGTTACAAAATGAAAAAAATAACTGTGTGCTCAAATCGAGTTATTAACCTCTATTTCAACGACACAACGATCCCTATAACTATCAACCTTCACGTATAGTAAATAAAAGTTCTCCAGTTCATATAATGCAGTGCTTTACAAAAACATTCAGTATCTCCAAATTCATTTCTACGAATCTTTTGCAGACTTTTTATCGATTTATTCCACGATAATTATAGAATTTTTTTATTTGAAGCTCACTTTAAAAACTACAGAACTTTTTTATAATTAACCCTGAATAATTTTACAGTTCATGTGGAATGTTTTGGAAATTACATAAAACTCTGTTTAGTCATTGCTTATATCCGCTGCTGTTGTATTAGTTCCATAAACTTGATAGAACTTATTTTTTACGTGTGATAATTGAAGAAAGGGTATTTGTTTAAAAGAACTGAATTTCTCTATAAAATAAAACGCCCAGTCTTCCCCATATTTAGAAATCTTACAAAGTGGAAAAAATCATTAATAAAATGAACAAAATCAATATTTTTAGACATTCTCATATTTCGGGATTAATATGTAAGTGCTATCTTAGTTAAATATTTACTTGCTTTAAAAATAAAGTAAATATTATAAAGAATAGTGCAAAGAAACCTATAGTAATCGACAGTCATTTGACCTTATCGAGTGATCGCTAGACCAGTCTGCGCCGGTTAATGACGGTCACATATCAAAGATTATACATTTTCAATTAAATTTTACAAATAAAGATAAAAGATAATCGTAGGTATGTTTTTATTGGAAAATTATTTTGTTGAACGTGTTCTTAAACTTTTTTTTCGTGCATATTTGCTTAGTTGGATTGCATTGCAGAACTAGATAAACAACATTTTTAACGAACACTGTTTTTTGTTTGCATGCAAAACTCTTAAAACCCAAATACAGGTGGTGTTAAAATGAGTTTTTCCAGATCGTACTTTTGATATAGTAATAAAAAGAGTGGGCATTTAAAACTACATTAGAATCAGTGAAAATTTATTGAACAATTAAGTAATTTTTAACTAATTCTTCAGTCGAAGACGACTGAGAAATCAGTAATTAACGATTGAAATTCCAGTGACGGTTCACTACTTCCCAGTGGATTTTCATTGAATCTTGGAAAATAAATCACTGATTTTCACTGAAATTCCCCAGATTCACAGTGTATCAATACAAAAATAGTCTAAAGCAAATAAACAACTTATTTTTATTGAACAGAGGATCCATACTCTGATTAACTATAACATTTCTTGACTGATATCTTATTAATTTACAAAGAAAGACACTTCCAATCAAGAAATGATTTCATACATTGAATTACAAGCAAAAATAGTTGTTCCCCAAATTTCGTCAATTAAATTTCTGAAGTGATGAGAGCCTATCCTGTTAAATTTTCACTTGCGTTGATCATCGCCTTCTGCATTCTCAAAGGTGACGGTGGAAGTGATAGTCAAACGTTTGGCAGATCCTGAACCACCCTCTCCTACTCTTCTGTGTATGCGCTATTCGGGCGTAACGGAGAGTTTAATTAATATTCGCACAGCGGGTTGGCCCGTTTGATTAGCTCTCCGTTGTGCGCCCTGATGGGCAGGCATGCATCCACGTAGAACTACATACACAGCTGAGAGAGGTAGATACTCAGAGAGCGAGAAAGAGAGAGAGAGGGAGGGAGAGGGAGAGTAGAGAAAAAGGGTTGATGGGGGAGGGAGCGACTGTACATTCCGAGAGCCTACGAGCCAACTGTAATATCACAATCATAACCAGAACCCCTAGTGCGTCGGTCAGTCCGTCTGCCAAAACGTCCTCACGCTTCAGCGATATCAAAGAACTGCTCGTCGACCGTCACGTTTGCGTATCATGGTACACACTGGTCCGTGTTACATTTCTGCCAGAACTCGAAGTCTCTAACAACGTTGTTTTAACTGTTTCACATTTATCCCCTTACGATAAAAGGCCTTTCAAGTAACGACCTTTATCTAATTTCTAATATCTGCAATGCACTAATTTACTCTAGTGAACATTTCTACTAATACTTAATTATTGTACTGCAGTATTAGTAAAATACAACTAATAATTAGTTATCGGAAGAAGTTACAAAATTGGAAAACCTGGCTTCGATTCCCAGCCGAGCGAAAGAGAATCTTTTTTCACACATTTTTTCGAAATTTATAATAATTATAGCAAACTGTTCTGTAAAGAAAATTAGTCGCTCACTTTTTACTCATTTACCTAGATTTTGGAAAAGTGAAACGTGCGACTATAGAAATTCAGTAAATTTTCACTGATTAAGGTAAGCGCCATCCATAAATGGCGTAACCGCTATTTTTGGCGAGGGGGAGGGCAGGAAAAATGTTATGATTTGAAAAGATTTCAAGGGATTTCAGAGAATTCCCAAATAATGTAATAGCTATTTACTTGACAAGTGTGGAAAGTAGGCAATTCCCGATAAGTGTGAAGGTGGCGTCACGAGCCGAAGGCGAGTGATGGCATCACACGAATCGGGGATTGCCTGCTTCTCATATGTCAAGCACAATACTTTTCACAGCGAGTCTAAGGAAAAAGTTCGATTTTCTGAGTGCTCAGAAATCAGCAACTTTCCAGAGTCTACGGAGGCATGGAAAATCGAACTTTCCGCAGACGTGTTGTGAAAAAGATTTTATAAGGAATTTGAACGAATGTCAAGGGATTTTATAACATTGTAAAGGATTGAAGTAATTTTTAAGGATTAAAAGGCTCTCAGTAAGGAATTTTATTCAATTTCTTCGGATCTCAAGGGAATTCATAAAACTTCTAGAATTTAAAGGGATTTCAAAGAATACCATAAGATTTTATGTAATTTCACAGGATTTCAATAGATTATATATTATTTTATTACAATTTTAGGGTATTTTAATACATTCCAAGGAATTTTCCAATGCTTTAAAAATGTCAAGGGATTTAAAGATATTTCAAAGGATTTCGAGGGTTTTTAAAAATATTTTAATGAAATTTTAAAGAGTTTATCCACAAGAATGAAGGTATTTCAAAACATTGGAGATATTTGAGATACATGAATATTGGAGATATGTGCTAGTAATTAAAAAGAATTGAACTAGATGACACAGGTTTTTATGCGTTTTATTAACTAATTTTTTTCAATTTTAATAGTAAGTAGTAAGTAACTAAATGATATTTAACCCTTAGCCGGCACACCCATCTGGACGTAACATATAGCTGGCACACAGAGGTCAATCAAATTGACCCCAGGCATAAAAATGCTATATTGTATTATACTATAAAAAAAATGTTGAAAGTGAAAAAGAACGAGAAAATGGCGATTTGTACAAAAAAATGTAAACTCCGGTGTGCCAGCTAACGGTTAATAATACATACCTTGAAATATTTTGAAAAATTACGTAACAGAAACGGGGGAGGGGAAGGTCTAAATCACTTTATTACAACTTGTTACATGGAAGAGGGGAGGGGTAAAAGATTGGCAAAAAATGTGTTACGTAATTTATGTATGGCCTCAAGCCAGATGTATATAACTGATTTCAAGTGCAATTTAACTCTCCCTAAATATTGATCAAGTTGTAACTGATTCACATTTGGGAAGCTGATTTCAAATTAATTTTCACCTCGCAGTTTCGATATTGATTGTACTTTGTTTCAAGTGCAGCTAAGGTAATCTTTTAGAAGCTATCAGGTATTGCAAATAATTTCACAAAAAGTTTTTAAAAAACTAAGCTAAATTTCACTGATTCGGCAGCGCATATACGTTGATTGCAAACAGCGATATATATGACGTGTGCCGTTGAATCAAATGACTACGGAGCTTGAATGATTGATCAGTAAAAAGTCCCTGAATCATCAGTTAACTTCACGGAGTAATCAGTACAGTAATCAGTAAATCCTTGCTTATTTCATTCAGTGAAAAACCTTTCACTGACTGGAATTAAAAGAGTAGATTTGAAAAATTCGAAAATCTCCCACCATTTGAAAATTTATCCGCATCGAAAGATATAATTGGAATTATTTGTAATCCTTTTCAACATCTTCTTTTTTAATGATTCAACTTTTTCAATGTTGGTTTAATTAGCCTAGTTAATAAACTTATTTGTTATTTTAAATTATGAAATCCAAAGCCAAATTTAATTTACTAATAATTTTTTTGAAAGATATCGTGATTCAATAGTTCCAATTTGAAACTAACTGTAAACTGTAGAATTACTTTCAACTACAACATAGATAAGAAAGTAATATAGGAATGGAAGATATAAGACAAATTGGACAACGTAAAAATAATGCATGAAAATTTATTTAACAAAAGTATAAAGATGGTGCTTGAAATGCAACATTTTGTTGAAAAATGCTAACATAAGAAGAAAAGAGACAAATTTTTAATAAAAGTGAAAGAAATGGTCTAATGTATAAATGAAAAAGTAAATAAACAAATTAAGTGTATAAATAATATATTGTGCTGCAAGTGCGGAAAGTAGGCAGTTCCACACGAGTGTGAAGTTTGCTGTACGAGCCAGAGGCGAGACGGAAACAACTCGAAAATGAGCCGATGGCAAGTACTGTAAACTTTACAAGAGTTGCAACTGTCTACTTTCAGCATCTGTTGCACACGATATTTCTTCTAACAAATGCAGAATTTGTATACATATTACCGAAAATTTCTAGAAATTCAAGGTATCCACAGCTTTTTGGAAAAAATCCGAAAATTTCCGGAAATATATGGAAAATTGCTAAATTCCCGGTCATTTATGGAAAATTGCTAAATTACCCGAAATTTCAGGTATGCAAAAATGTCTAAAATTTTCGGTAATTTATCAGTAATTAATGATAATTTATCAGTCATTCATGGTAATTTATCAGTCATTTATAGTAACTTATCATTTCGAGTTTGTTTACACCGAAAAAACGATATTCTAATATTAAGATTGTCATATTCTTACAGGCATATTCTTAGTAATATTCTTAATGAAGTAAGCGAAATCCTTACTTTAAGAATATCTTCTAGCCAAAGGGAAAAAATATTCTTAAAATGAGAATATGAGTGGGGAAAGAAGAAACGCGCAAAGGATAGTGCGCCTTGCTCTGTTCAATCAGTTTTTTCAATGTTTTGTGCGTATCAGTTTTGTGCGGTCAGTTTTTCGCATTCGCAATTATTAACAAGTGTGAAGGAACGCAACAAATTGTAAGGATATATCGCGTGTGCACATCCATCTCCTTCTCTTTATAGAAAATGTTAAAGTGCGAAATGTCTGATGTCACATTGAGGTTGAATACCGGCGTACCACACCGAGACATAACCTCTCTACATTATTTATTTGTTGACATGTGACAGATTTCAGATGAAAAATGGAAGAAGTGAAAACGTGGCTAGAAGACCACCAACTTGGCGAGCTTGTCCACTTATTTGAATATAAGTATTAAGAATGATTTTTTTACAAGTTATTTTGTGGATTGACTTCTTTTAAAGTTATTTTTTTCTTTGTTTTTGTGTGTTTAATCTCTTTTCCAGTGGTGTAGTCCTAAAAGAAAAAGTGGCCATTATTTTATGTTTTTATTTCAGAATTCAGTTTGTTTGTTTAAAAATTCTATTATTTGGGAAAATGTAATTATTTTGTTGAAAACGCAACTGCGTTGTTAAAAAAGTCATCTTTTTATCAAAAATTCAAGTTAAAGTTGTTCATCTCTTTGGTTGAAAAGTTAACTATATTCATGGAAATTCGTTTCATGTTTGGTCGAAAATAAACTGTTTTCAACTGATAGTAAAACTATTCCATTTTTGGTGAAAATTTATCTTTTTCAGTTCAAAATTTAACTATTCAGTTAAAATTTTATCTTTTTTAGTTCAGAGTTCAACTTTTTGGTTGAAAATTCATGTATTTTGTTCAAAATTCGTCTTTCTTGTTAGAATTTTAATCTTCTTGGTGGAAAATGTATCCTTTTTGGTTGAAAAAAAGCAATTGTTTAGTTGAAATATTAACTGCTACATGCTTCGTTGAAAATTCATCTCTTTTGGTTGAAAAGTCCATTATTGTACTTAAACATGAACTGTTTTGACAAAAAAATAATTTTTTATATTCAAAAAGTCAACTATTTGCTTTTAAATTAACTTTTATGTTCAAAATTCTACTGTTTTGTAGAAAATTCATCTTTTTAGCTTAAAAATTCAACAGTTTGGTAGACAGTTGAGCTATTTGGTTGAAAATTAAACTTTTTGGTTGAAAAGTCATATTTTTGGGTTGGAAGTGTAAATTTTTGTAGATAATTCGTCTTTTTGACGTTCAAATTGAAAAAATTTTTTTGGAAATTCATGTGTTTTGTTGGAAAGTCGTGTTTTTTGTTAGAAAATTAATCTTATTTGTTCAAGATACAAGCTTTTGGTTAAAAATTCAACCATTTGGTAGAAAATGTATATATTTTGTTAAAAAGTCATCTTTTTGGGTACAAAATTATTCATGTGTGTTGAAAGCTCAACTTTTTCGTTGAGAATTCTACTATCTTCTTGAAATTCATCTTTCTTGATTGAAAATTATCTTTTTTGTTAAAAATTCATTTTTTCCGATTTCAAGTCCACTGTTTACTAAATCTCTGTTTGCTGAAAATTCAACTATTTTTTAAGAAATTGAACTATTTTGTAAAAAATTGAACTATTTTGTAAAAAATCGAATTATTTTTATAACATTCAACTATTTCGTTGAATTTATCATTCTCGTTCAAAAATTCATCTTTTATGGTAGAAAAGTTATCCTTCTTGGTTTAAAATTCATCTTTATTGATTGAAAAGTAACTTTTTTTTGAAAATTCAACTGTTTTTGAAATAATTCGTCTTTTTGGCTTGAAAATTTTACTATTTGGTTGAATCTTTTCCTATTTTTGAGAATACTCGCCTGTTTTACTAGAAAGTTCATCTATTTTATTGTTAATGAAATCGTTCGGTTGAAAATTATTATTATATTTTTTTCGAAAATACGTCTTTTTGTGTTCAAAATTCATCTCTTTGGATAGAAAATCTTTTCTGGTTGAAAATTCAACTATTTTTTTGAAAATGCAATATATATTTCAGTTTGAAATTTTACGAATTAGAAGTGTTTGTTTAGTGTCGTATAGTTTAGTGTCATTCTATCCATGTTTTCCTTGTACAGGAGCTGATGGCGATACCTATATTACTTTCAAGCATTGGCTGTAAAGATATCAGTTTTCTTTGCTATTTTTTACATCAAGTTCTCGAAGCTTTTCTTGTAATTGTCACGTATAAGTTTTACAGTACCTACAGTTAAAAATTAACTAAAACTTTCTGTTATTTACAGTGAAATAAAATAAAATTAAATAAGACTGCTACAATATATATAGATCTATAACTATACCCGTGCAGAAATCGCCATATATATTACCGATTACCGACTAGGGCCTGATCCGATGTGTACTATCTGGTCCCGGTAGGAAGAATTCTGTGGCCCTGACTCGTACCAGACCGGGCTATGTACTGTGACGTCATATAGCCTCTTCGCAGCGCCATTTTAACCCATATGCGCTAGATGTAATGTAACCACGATCATAACCTTAATTTTTGTTTTCCTTCGTGGTGTTGTGTTGCAAATGTGCTGGGAGTGTTCGTCCCGTATAATATATTCCTAACACATTAATAATAAATGCCAAAATTAAGGAGCACACCGCGAGTTCACAAACATCGTGCCATCAGCAAAATTCTGTATTTACGCGATGAAAACGAAAGCAACGAAGGTAAGTCTTTTATGGTATTATTAAATTTTATGGTATATTTAATTGTATTGTGCTGGATCCAAGTTTTAACCTAAACATTCGATTTCCTCATTTTAGTCAAAAAAATTATTATTCAATATTTCTTCGCTCGGTAGCGCTTTTTTGTAAAACAAGTAGTTGCAATTTTGAGGTTATATTTTGAATTTCTACGTTTGAAGTTATGCATGTTATCGCTCCAGTGGCGGCATAAGGGGTAATATTTGTGGATTAAAATGTCGAAATGTAATTTTGAGATCAGATTGTACTCTAATAATGCAAAACAGTTTCAGATGTTGATGTTGATGCAGATGATGAGGAAGAAATTAATGATGATGTGAATCGTGAAGAGGAAATGCTGTCCCACATAAGCGTCTTCTGAAATGCAAAAGACTGGGACGGTAAGGGACTGTACTTAAATTACATAACAGCTCAAGGGGGGGGGGGGGTGGGCGCCGCCCTAGACATTTTGTTACGATTTGTTACGGTAGGATAATTCTTCTTTTTGGGTTAAAAATTCAACTGTTTTTGTATAATATTCACCTTTTGTTTAAAATTCATATTTTGTTGCTGATAAGTCAACCGAAATATCTTTTGGATGAAAAATATTTTTTCTAAAAATTTATCTTTTTAATTTAAAATTTCATCTTTTTTTAGTAGAAATATTGCAACTGTTTTGTTGAAAATTCAACTATTTTCCAGAAAATTTACTTTTTGTTTAAGATTTGTATTTTTCTGTAGAGAAGTCTATTGAAATCCTTTTCGATGAAAATGCAACTCTTTTTTTTTTAATTTGTCTTTTTCATTTAAAAATTCACCTGTTTTAGTAGAATTTTCATTTTTTTCGGACAATGCATTTGTTTGGTTGAAATTTAACAATATTGTTAGAAAGTCATACTTTTTGGTTAAAAATTCAACTATTTCTTTTAAGTTTTTTTTAGTGCATCTATTTTGAAAGAAATATTTCATCTTTCTTGAATAAAAATGCAACTGTTCTGTTGAAAATTCATCTCTTTTTTGAAAATTTGTTTTCTCATTTCAAAATTCACCTGCTTTAACAGAAATTACATCTTTTTGGATAAAAATGCAACTGTTTGGTTTGAAATTCAACAATTTTGTTGAGAAGTCATACTTTTTACTTAAAAGTTCTGCTGTTTCGTTGAAAATGTAACTATTTTGTAGAAAATTTACTTTGTGGTTAAATTTACTATTTTGGTGTTTAAAAGAAAACTGAAATCTTTTCTGGATGAAAATTCAACTATTAAAAAAAATCTTTTTTTTTTATTAATAATTCATCTGCTTTAAGAGAAATTTCATCTTTCTTTGAGAAAAATACAACTGTTTGGTTGAAAATAAAACTATTTTGTTAAAATCATACTTTTGGTTGAAAATTCTGTTGTTTTGTTAAAAATTCAAATATTTCCTAGAAAATTGACTTTTTGTTAAAAATTTTTATTTTTCTGTAGAAAAGTCTATTGAAATCCTTTCGAATGAAAATTCAATTCTTTTTTTGAAAATTTGTCTTCTTGATTGAAATATTCACCTGTTTTAGTAGAATTTTCATTTTTCTTGGACAAAAACGCAACTGCTTGGTTGAAAATTCAACACTTTCTTAAAAATTTGTCTTTCTGATTTCAAAATTCACCTGCTTTAGCAGAAATTACATCTTTCTTGGATAAAAATGCAACTGTTAGTTTTAAAATTCTAAAATTTTGTTAAAAAGTCATACATTTTGGTTAAAAATATTGTGCTGTTTTGTTGAAAATGTAACTGCTTTGTAGCACATTTTCTTTTTGTTTAAAATCCATATTTTTGTGTTAAAAAATGAACTGAAAGCTTTTCTGGATGAAAATTCAACTTTTTTTTTTGTTTTAATAAAAAAATCATCTGTTTTAAGAGAAATTTCATCTTTCTGGTATAAAAATGCAACTGTTTGTTTGGAAATAAAACTATTCCGTTAAAAATTCATTCTTTTTGGTTGAAAAATTCGTGTTTTTGGATGGAAAATTCAATCTTGTTCGTAGAAACCTATTTTTTGTTGAAAAAATTAATATTTTGATCTTGAAAAGTCAACTGGAATCATTTCTGGATGAAAATTCAACTATTTTGTTAAAATTTGTTTTCTTTTTAATCCTAAAATTCTAATCTTAAAAATCCGCTTTGGTAGAAATTTTTTTTTTTAATGAAAATACAACTTTTTGTTTAAAAATTATTCTTCTTTGCTTGAGTATTCAACTATTTTATTTAAAATATTTGGTTGAATCACTTTTTTGAGAAATCATTTTTTTTTTGAAGAGTTATATTTTTAGTTGAAAATTCATCTCTTAGGTTAAAAATTTAATTATTTTTTTGAAAATTCAATTATTTTTTTGAAAATTCAATTATTTTGTTGAAAATTTTTATGGCAGAAAAGACATTTTTCTGTTTAAACTAAATTATTAAATTTCAAATTTGTATCTGAAATACTGTTTTATTCCGTTTATAAAAGATTCTATGTTGAAAGTATTTCAAGATTAAAATTCTGGTATTTGAATATTAATGATCAAGAAAAATGAAAAATTAGATTAGGAAAAATAAGGGAATTTTGTAAATGAAGTTCTCGGGCCCCCTGTCTAATTCTAATAGCAATAACTAGTAAAACATTCACGGAAACTAATAATTAAGTAAAGAGGGGGGGGGGAGAAACATTTTGTTACAGTTTGTTACAGGACGGGGGAGGGGGTCTCAATGAGGGCCTATAATCCGTTACGTAATTTAAGTACGGCCCCTATTCGAAAGCAGAGGTCCAAATAACCATTTTTCATTATTTTTAAGGTGTATTCAAAATAAAGCTCAATTCTATTAATTTGGCGTTTCATTTAATATTTTGTTATAATTATTTTGAAGGATTTTAATTCCTGATAAAAAAGTAAATAATGTGGCTAGACTCGGGTAATTAATAGGGGCCAGACCGGGGACAGATCCGGCGTTTGATCGGGCCCCTAGACATGGCTCCAAGGTGGCCACGTGTTTCATGATGAGTCCGGCCCTGACTCGATTTCCCCATCAGGGCCCGATATGAACGAGTCTGGGCCCGGTCGGGGCCACGGCGAAATTTCTGCACGGGTATATACATTATATATTTTCATTTGTGTGTTGTGTATAACGTAAAATTGCAATGTAATAATTTCAATAATAATTTATATTGTATTATTTACCACAAAAATATTTTTGGAATAAAAAGTATTCAAATCTTACTATAGTCTAAGATTAACTGTACCTTATTATCTTATAGATAAGAATATATATTCTTAATGTGAGAGGGCCTCCATTGTACGTTAAGAATATATTGACGCCTATTTAAGTTGCAAATATTCTTAAACTTAGTGGGAAATTCTTACAATTAGACAAGAATAAATATTCTTAAGGGAAGAGGGCCTTCATCGTACATTAAGAATGTATTCTTGGCGCCTATTTAAGTTGAAAGTATTCTTAAACTTAGTTGAAAATTATTAAAATTAGAATATCGTTTTTTCGGTGTAATCACTATTCACTACTCACAATCAGTTTCTCAAGTGTCAAATCATAATGAAGTGAGGTTATTATTCCGGCAGTCCTGGAAAGTAAACCTGAATCGAAATGCGCAAAAAAACAGCAAGAAAAAGTAATCTGGCTGGAACTGAGCAAGCGGAGTAGCTAGAAAAAGTCTTTTTTAAACTGCTTTATACCACGGCTTTGGAATTGGTCACTTCCAGCACGCAATACATGCCTCGAAAAGCGAACATTTCATGCTTGCGTTATAAAAATTAAACTAAATTGAGCTGTAATTGAAAATTTGAAGCGGTGGTTGATTTGCACATTGTAATTTTTTATCTCAATGTATACGGGAAAGGACAAAAACGTGAAGGCAACCTGAGTTGGAGCACCCACGCTGAGAAAACTAACAGCATGCATCCTTATTATTACTACGAACGTATTGGCCAAACAGTAATATAACATTATCGGCGAGCCAAGATCTCTTCTCTCGCCCGAATAATTGTTATTATTGAGATAACCACTTTGCTGGTAGTATAAGAAGGCTCAGATCGTTTGTTTCTACTCGCTACATAACTAAGAGTAATAAGATGCGATTCGAATAAATTTTGCGGACAGTCGCGTATAACAGGGAGTCCAAGTGCCAAGAAACTGATATTATCGTTCTTTTGGACCTTCGATGCCAGTAACGAGATAAGGCACTCTGCAAACATGAACGGAAGAGGAACTGTGATTGCATTTCATTTTTTTTCCCCCTATTTAATCTCATCTCCCGATTGTCCAGGTTGTAAATTCAAAACCAGCTTTAGATGCGGCACCTTGAAAATAGGCAAATTAACTTCGGAAATTTTCAAGTATCGTTTCTTTTCGTCCCCTCAAAATGTATATTCTCTCAATTTAATCAATTGGAATGAATGAACATGCTGTAATCTCAACCTTTAGTATTGTGCAATTTTATATTTTCTACATTGTGAGAGTCTTTTATGCAATCGAATAATTACGTTCTTAATTAATGTCTCAAATCTAAGTTATGATTTGATATTACGACTTACTTTCTGTGCTTTAAAAATTAAAACATTGCACATAAAGCTTTAATGAACTCTGCTATCGTAAAACATCTGACTCTTGTAATTGAAATAATTGAAATTAAAAAATTCCTTTCAGTTATTAGCACCATATTCGGTCATCCAAGTAGAAACGCAAACGGTCAATATATCGGTGCGAATATCCTGCTATCTAAACGACATTCTGCTGTCCGCGGGGAGGACTCAGTTCCAAAGTCCCGGGAACTGTTATACAGATGTCAGATTTTAGCGTTGTAAACGTTATATGGTGGTTGTAAAGGCGGTCTCTTTGACATCACGGGACCCCATAATGCGTTGATACATACGTAGAGTATCGTCGTAAATACCATAATTCTTTTTTATTTTCTTTCTTTTTTTTTATATAAATTAGGTGCTGCCTTCTCGATAGTCGGTGTAAACGTTGTCAGCTCCTCTAAATCCTGAATCCGCGGTACGCCATCTCTTCGTTTAATTACACCTCCATAAACCGAAAAAAAAGGACTTTTGGCATTTGGCTTCTTTATTTGCTTTTGCGACCTTTTTCAATCCAGAGGACGCAAAACTGTTTTGCATCAAGGCACCAGACAGCTTTTGACCTCAGACGATCATCAAACTCACAATCAGCTGTGAACTCATTTTACGATCCCAGACCGTAGTTTCCTCAACTATTTGTGGTTTATGATGTATCTTTTTTATTTTGTATTGCCTAATTGAGACAGAAATCAGGTTCCTAACTTTTACTTCTATTCTGAGTTTCAAGAATTTTTAAAGTAAAATATTTCCAGAAGCGTTGTAAAATTTTATGAATGTTAAAATAGGGACAGTATATACTTTATTTTCCTTAGAATTATTATAGTTTTTTTTTGTAGATTTTACAGAATTATCAAATGATATTACAGATTTACGAATGTTCCTGTCAGTTAAGCTCTTCAAAAAGATCTCCAAATATGAATGAGTGTTTCCAACTAATGAAATAATGCGAACTGCGAAGTTGTGCATCAATTTGCTCTAGTAAGCTTTTCTACTAATCTTTAGTCGAAAGCTACTAATTTATAGTAAAAACAGCTAATTTACTTACTGAGAGTAACTCATTCGAATAGTAAGCCAATATAAGTGAATTATTAGTTTTCTACTCATTTAAATAATTTTTTAGTCTAATAACATACCTTAAAATTTTTTTTAATTCAATGAACAATTAGTTAAATAATAACTAATTGAAACAGTAACTGAATTTTTACTTTTCAATTTGTCATTTTCAAATTAACTCTCTGAAATTACTGAAAAGACTGTAAACCCTACAAACAATTAATTAAGTTCTTCAGAAAAGTTATGTCCATAATATTTTATTAAAATCCTGTAAATTTATGAAATTCACTTCTTCCGCTCTCTAAATTTAAATCAGTGAAATACATGCCTCTATGTAAATCAAATCAAACTTAATAACGGTTTTGGTTCTGACCCGCGGCTCCAATTGAGGCACTCCGAACGAAAACATCAGGACCCTGTCGCAATGTTGCGAAACGTGACGCAGTTATCCAGCTAGGCCGTTAGGGTACTGCGCTTTATCGCTATGCTACTGTTTTGTTATGCAAAGTTGCTAAAAATGAAATTCGTGGTAATTGATATTTCAACCAAAAAACAAAGAAAGATTGTTCAGTCAAGAAAGAAACAAAATTGCAAACACATTGTTAATTCATCATTTCAACCAAAAATAGTTGGATTTTCTTATTGGTTTCTATTAATTCAGGTCATATTTCTGCCTTAACGAAAAAAGAGGAAAAGAATATAGGAGAAAGTTTTTGAAGAGCACGATAAATAAATATGAATTTTATGCATTTACAGACTAAAGAATAATACTTTTAATCAAAATTAAAATTCAATTTTGATGCTTTTAAAACATTAGTTTAGAAAAATGAAAATTTTTGAAAGAGAATATATTTAATTTTCCGCTGCACACTTTTTGATTTTAGATTATAAATAAATAATTGAAATATTTCTTGCATTAAATTCATTTTTCTATGGTCATTAGACTACACATTTTTAAGATATATCTATACAAGCGCGAGTTTGGATAGTTCGCATGCGTGTATTAATAATGGAAATGTCTACGTGTACCGAAATTCCAGTACAAATATCTCCGAACTACGACTTTGGCTATTTGTAACGAAATTTCGAAACGAATAGCTCTCAGATACTATACTTTGGCTATTTGTACCGAAATTTCAGGAGTAAACTTCCGAAAAGCGAATACCTCCGGTTAATTAGAAACTCCGCATACTTATGCATTTTGAGGTGCTGATTACGAATACGATAGAGAAAATAGGCGCAAATTTGATTTTCAAGGTCAAACCCCCAAAAAACTATAAGAATGTCATGTTTTGCCGCTTAATTTCAGTAAATAATAAAGTATTACAAAAAAACTTAAAATAGACGTTGTAGATCTCCTGGAAATACACCTTTCATGTATTATACAGTTTTTATGAAAAACCAATATTTTACATGACATCCCTACCCTTTTCCAAAGTCTTATGGGGGGAGGCATCCCTGTGACTGGTTACAGAAATAATTTTGGTCAAACCCCTACCCCTTTCCATCCTCGGGGGGGGGGGGGGCACTTCTGTGATTGGTCCCAAAAATATTGTAGGTCACATCCTTACCCCTTTCTAACGTCTCGTGGGGGGAGGGAGGGCACCTTTGTGACTGGTCACGGAAATAATGTAGGTCACATCCATACCCCTTTCCGAAACCTAAGGGGGGGGGGGGGCGTTTATCGGACGTATCGGATTCTCCGAAGTTTATCTCCGAAATTTCGCTACAAATAGCGAAGTAGTATCAGGGAGCTATTTGTACCGAAATTTCGGTCCCCGTAGACACGGCCATTAATAATAACTACTTGAATCAGTATATTTTTACTAATTTTCAGCGACTGAATTCTAGCTACAGAAATAAAAATTGAAAATGACAAAACTGCCAGTTATATTTTACTAATTTAAATTTAGAAAGACTTATTCTCAATAAAATTTCCCTGATTAAATTTTAGAGACCCACTTTGTATTTGGCGTAATTAACTCAAATTAGAGTATATAATTTGTCAATTTTTAAAGCCTCACAAGAAAAAAATCAGCCAGTGGCGTGGACATATTCTCATCGCGTGCGGCTCGCTTTGCTCGCAAGTTCGAGTGCGTCTCGGGTGCACGGGATTGGATGCTCCAGTACAATTTGCAGAATTTTTTGAGATGAAAAATTGTGCTTTTAACATGTTTTTCATATCTATCATAGTTTTTCTGGAAAATTAAATTTTTTTATTAAGTTTTTTCACGACCGACAAAAACTAATGCGCCTTATAGTCTGCAGCAAAGTAGATCTTTTTACCCGTGCAGAAATCGCCATATATATTACCGATTACCGACTAGGGCCTGATCCGATGTGTACTATCTGGTCCTGATAGGAAGAATTCTGTGGCCCTGACTCGTACCAGACCGGGCTATGTACTGTGACGTCAAATAGCCTCTTCGCAGCGCCATCTTCAGCCATATGCGCTAGATGTAATATAATCACGAACATAACCTTAATTTTTGTTTTCCTTCGTGGTGTTGTGTTGCAAATATTCTGGGAGTGTTCGACCGTATAATATATTCTTAACACATTAATAATAAATGCCGAAATTGAGGAGCACACCGCGAGTTCGCAAACATCGTGCCATCAGCAAAATTCCGTATTTACGCGATGAAAACGAAAGCAACGGAGGTAAGTCTTTTATGGTATTACATTTTTTATGGTATTATTACATTTTGTGATATATTTAATTGTATTGTACTGGATCCAAGTTCTAACCTAAACATTCGATTTGCTCAGTTTAGTAAAAAAATTATTATTTGATATTTTTTCGCTCGGTAGCGTTTTTTTGTAAAACAAGTAGTTGCAATTTTGAGGTTATATTTTGGATTCTACGTTTAAAGTTATGCATGTTATCGCTCCAGTGACGGGGTAAGGGATAATAGTTGTGGATTGAAATGAAGAAATGTAATTTTGAGAACTTCAATGCAACCGAAGAGAAACTGCTGTCCCACATGAGCAACGTCTTCTGGAATGCAAAAGACTGGGACGGTAATCGGAAGCAGACGTCCAAATAACCATTTTTAATTATTTTTAAGGTGTAGTTAAAATAAAGCTCAATCCTATTAATTTGGCTCTTCATTTAATATTCTGTTATAATTATTTTGAAGGATTTTAATTCCTACTAGAAAAGTAAATAATGTAGCTAGACTCGGGTAAATAATGGGGGCCAGACCGGGGACAGGTCGGGCGTTTGATCGGGCCCCTAGACATGGCTCCGAGGTGGCGACGTGTTTCATGATGAGTCTGGCCCTGACTCGATTTCCCTACCAGGGCCCGATATGAACGAGTCTGGGCCCGTTCGGGGCCACGGCGAAATTTCTGCACGGGTAAGATACACAATCCTGGTTCTTACCATTTTTTTCGTATCTCGCACTTTCGATGGATAAAACCACAGCCTTTAGTAAAAAATGGATGCTTAATGAACACGTCATTTTTTTAGGATTTAAAAAAATATGCAAAAACTTAATCCAATCTGATCATTCTTTTGAAAGTTATCGTGTGTACATGATATAAATTAAATCAAATCAAATCGAATTTTATATAAAACGAATATACCATCTCAGAATTAGAATATATAAACTGTTAAATTAAACATTCTCTGGGGCGGTAAGAGCTATGTAGAAGGGGGGAGCGGAGGTAGAATATGCCGGTTTTAAGAGATACTTTTCTGCGCACTTCACAATCATTTTTCATCTTTCGTAAATACTAGTCACTGAAACTGTGTTTATGACATTTTCCTTCTGTTGACACCATTTTAAATCCACCTGCTAGCACTTTTATCTTGTCTCATTTACTTTTTTGTGAGAAAAAAAATATATTTTTCATGTATACCTTGGAAAGTGTGTTCATAGAATTTCTCAAAATGTAAGCCCGCCCAGAGCAAGGTGGGATTCAATGGAACGAGATTATGGTACATCGTACAGCTTCCTCTTTGACGTTGACCGTGAGCGATGATTCAACTGGTCATCCTCTGAACATTTAGAGTATTTAGACCATTTAGTTTAACCAACTAAACCCGGTGATTCTCGGTGAGTCGAGAAGCGTTATACCGAGGAACTCACTACCGCACCATCGAAACTGAACTAATAGTGGTCGAGGCAAACCCGACTGTCAGAGCAGGGTGACTCGCACGGCGAGGGGGGAATTACACTATACACTAGTCACTAGTGGTAGGTAGCCTGGAGCCCTGGAGGTAGCTTCCCCTAATGATGCGTTCAAACGCACGACTGACGACTGCCTGCCTGCCGTTTAAGCTTTCAGACCATGTCTTCGTATGATTTTGGATACACGCTGTCAAAATCACTGTTCAAAATGAAGAAGAGAAGACCATTTTATTTTAACAAGTCACCCATTCATCACCTTTTCCTAAACTATAGAGATGGTGAACTATTAGAGAGGTTATAAAATAATAATTATGTGTGAGAGATCAATTTTCTGTTTTTAAAATACTTCGTGCCGACGAGTGTTTGTAGTAAATTCTTTAACCACAGTGAACACTAGCAGTTAAAATTGTTACATCTGGAAATTATTTTGCATTAAACTGAACTACAGTAGTTTTCAACAAATTGGGTCCAAATTTAATATCTCAATGTCCAAATTTTAGACTGGAATCTTAAAATCAGACACACTTAAAACCTCCTTAAAACCAGAGAAACCCTGCCTTATATCCAGACAAATATAGCTGAATTAAGTACAACAATTTCAAGGTTCTACATTTTTAAATGTTCGATTTTACTGTGTCTTCTTGATTTGTAATACATGAATTAAATGTTCGCTGTCCTGGCACATTGTTGACGATTACAAAGTTTTCACTTTTTTATCAGTGTACAATTAATGAATAAATTGGAATTGGAATATTTCTCTCAGAAACTAACAACTGAGATCTTCCCTTAAAAAGGGCATGAAAATGTTATTACATCCATGATCCTGGTTATTGAAATCTGAGAGCAGAACTTCCTCTTCGCGGTAGTAAAAACCAATGTTTGAAATTGTTAAATGTCAACATTGTTTTCCATTCAGTTAATCAAAACTTGTCCGGAATTAAGCAAATATTTTTATGAATTTTTGAATTGCTCTCTGCATTAATTCGATAGCTGAGAAAAATTTTGCTAAATCTGATACCAAGGATTTAAGGGTTAAAAAATTTTCTAGAATTTCATTTACTGTAGTAAAATTTGCAAATTCTACAGGGTGGCCCTATTGTCTTTTAAACGATTAGAATATTTATTATACAATACTAAGTGCTTTATTCTATATATTTTGAAAAGGATTAAACATTTTACAACTCAAAGGTAAAATATATCATATAAATTATTGTTAAAGTGAAAAGTGAACATTTTAATTTTATGTCCTGGAATTGACCAGAACTGTGTAAATTTTATATTTATAGAAAAAATATAACGCGCGAATTCTTAATGCACCCACCAACTTTAAATTTAAATCTTCTGTATTAGAAGCGAAGTCTAGGGCTTGATATCTTTGTTTAATATCTTCAAAAAAGATTATTATATAATAAACACAATTCCCAATCAAACCTTCTTATGTAACAAATTACATCGAACGGATGTATCAGCGAGAAATGTGCGTTCTGGGCTTACAATTTTGGGAATTTCTCCTAGTCTTTTGCAAAACGTCTCACTTTATTTACGAAAAATCTAGAGTACCTAGAAACTATAATTTTAGCACACTGGAAAAATATTTGTAAAAAACACAATTTTTCTGTGAGTTAGATGATGTTTATTGCAAAATTATAATTCACGGTCAGTGGTCACCCTGTTCTAGTTATATGAAAGTTCTCTCTAATCAATGTTTATCTTTTTTTAGTAGTTTCAGGAACTACATGCAACATATGTACAAATTTGTTAACTTAAAAGTTGTATTTCATATTTACTACTATTAACTACTATAGTAGCTGAATTACTTTTTCTTAACTTCAGAGATTTCACCAAATTAAAAAAATTAATATTATAAAAATACAATTATTTTTAGAGCTGTGGATATTGAATTTGACGTTAAAATATGAAATCTATAATACATAAACCGAGTGGCAAGATTTTGGAAGTTTTATTCAAAAATATGTGTGAATTTTGGAAAAACAATGAGAATTTTATTTGACTTTATCATTGCAGTCATTAAAAAAAGTTTACCATCCTACATTTTTTTAAAATCCGAAAAAATCCACATTAACTTTCTCACCATGAGAAGTAAGTCTTTACTTTCAAACTTTTCATTGGACTTCTAATAACTACTCATTCATCTCCTATTTGGGATAAAACAAAATATAAAAATGCTTCCTTCCACTCGAACCAAAGTTGGCAAACATTTAGGGTAAAATAACAAGCTTTAAAATATTTTTTTAATACTAGTAAACATATATTTTTTTAAATCTCTAATAACTCCGGTTATCATGTCGTTTTGAACAAGTTTGGTAACTTGTGTTAAAGATTGATTGCTGCAATATTTTGTTAATTAGTTCCGAAAAGTATGCAATCTACTGAGAATCGTTACGTAAATAAATTTCAATTTTGAAAAGACAATTTTTATGTTTACTGTGCCGTGATTCCAGAAAAAACGCATTTTTAATAATTTCAACTTCGGAATTGGTGTTGGCTCTCTGAATACTGAAATTTTTTTTCCAAGATTAAAAAAAAATTATTTCCTCTCTTCTTGATAGTGTATGAATTTGAACATAAATAATGAAACCCTTTTCAAAAGATAAAATAAGTATTGCAAGATTGATTAAACTTCTAGGAACGTGGAGGTTAAATAAATTTAAAAATTTGTTATGTGTACTTGAAAAATTGATCGGATTTCTGACATGTGTAACTTGAAGTAGAATTGATAGTAAGCCGTCAAATTTTAACAGAGTTATTGAGAAAATGCTTTGAGGTGCATACATTTCAGAGTAGGCACACTGCTAGAAATTTCTATAGCGATTTTACTATATAAATGGAATAGAAGTAATAATATGCCTATAAGAATGGTAAATTTACAATAAATGTTTATTATTCTAAATGATCAGAAAATGATAGTTTCTTGTGATTTTGCGTAATCTTTATAACTTATTCGAAAACAAAACATCAGATTGCAAAACGTTTCCTAATATATCAATCAATCACGAATTATATATGATGTGTAGGTGAAACTTTGGTCAAAAATGTAAGCTCAAGGTGAAAATTCTAGATAAGAAAAACATTTTCCAGAATAGTTCTGTATTTCTTTCCTTTATTTAATTATATAGTACTAATAATGAATTCAATTGAAACTATCATTTAAGAAAATTACATATTATAGATAAATTATGAAAATTACTTGATCCATAAATCACAAAAATTGGAAATTGAATTCAAAGAATTATTACTACAGATTTTACTACATATATTTGTTGTAATTTGCGATTACTATATTCTGTGATTGAAAATTTACTCACTGGGCTGTACATTTAGAAATTTGAGACTGTCTCAATTTACTCAATTTACATTTACAGATTAAAATGCTACAACTTAGAAAAGAAGTAAAAAAATGTTGCAGCCATTAGAACCGACAACTTTTTATGTATATTCCTTCGCTGCAACCCTTAAATACTTTTTTCTCCTAATCCAGGTTTATATCTATTAACTAAAGAAGAGCAGATCTTTTCATATAGCTAAGGAACGGTTTACTTAGAAGGACCGTCTTTTAATGATTTTACCAAGCAGATAATTGACTGGACTACAACTAGAATCTCTCTCCATAGGAAAATATTCCTCCCAGCATCAGCATCCGTATCGATGCTTCTTCTGCACAATAGCAGTCGGCTTGGAAAGAATCGGCTCGACGTGTTCGAAGGGTGACTTCCTCTGTCTGCATTTATAGTTGTATATTCTATACTGTATACCATTGACGTCTATATTAGCGTTCATATTAGGGGAGGTAGGGTGTCAGGGGCGCAAAGATTGGTACGTGACACGCACCCGGTTCCCAACACGAAATAGGTGTGAACTAGAATGATACGGGTCTGGATTGAAGAGCTCTGGCACTTTGTGTAAGTTCACTAATCTGTAGGCAACACAAAGCTGCTCTTTTGTCGCCATTCGCACGAAAGTCAGTCAACTAGTCAGTCGGTCACTGAGACTGATCCTCGCCAATGATCACCATGCTTCAGCTTCAGGGGTTCGGGGGTGCGTCAGTAAATGGCTTTTCGCTGCCTCGAGCAGATGTCAATTCAAACTTGCCATTTCAGTCTAATGGCGAATAAAAGCAAATAAAAGACACTCCATCCACCTCAAAAAAATCTCTTCAGTGGTTATTGAAATCTTTATCAAAATCAATAATCAGGGTTACCACTCAATTTGAAAATTTTTCATTCGTTGATAGACTATTTGTTGCAAGTATTTGATTACGCTCTTTCTTATGTGAAGTTTTCAATAATGATAGACTATTCTTTTATCAAGACTTCATTTCCTCGCTTTTCTTTAGAGAATTTTTACTGGTTTCTCAAAAACTTTTGTGACGATTTGTGACGTAGGGGGGGGGGGGGGGAAGCGCAGAATGTGATATCATACATGGAAAATATGAATGTGAATAACTATTTTAGGAAATTTTGTTTAATCGAATATTCGTTCTTTTAAAATGAAAAGCTACCTTTTTTGGTAGAAAAGTTCTTACAACTGTTTTGTAAAATATTCAACTTTTTTGTCTGAAAACTCAACTCTTTCGTTGAAAATTCATGTTTTTTGGTAGAAAATTCAACTTTCTTTGTTGAAAATTCAACTATTTTGTTGATAGTGTTATATACTTCAACTTGAAATCTCAAGCGTTTTATACTTAATTTAATACGGTACCTAAACATTAATTTGATTCAAAAGAACTTATTCCCCTATTTTCATGAAAAGTCACTCTATTTCCCCTGTTTTGAGAGCTATTGAGCTGTGAAGTCTGTTAAAATATTATGTTTGTATGTTTTGTGTTTAGTTTTGGGCGTTTATCAAATGAAATCAATGAAAAAATTTTGACCTAAGGGGGGGGGGGGCATAGTTTTTCAATGGTCCTTTAATCTCTAACGGTAGTGATAAATAGTATTTTTAGTGTGCAATAAATCTTCCTAAAAAAAAAGATATAAAAAATACAGATGGAAATAAATTAATTTTTTGCATAAGAATTACTGGAAATATAAAAGGTAAATATTTCCTAAGACCCTTCAAGTAAACATTGGCAATATCGTAAGGTATGTGGATCTTTCTCGGTCCATTCATCTCAGAAAGCATAGTTGCTTGAGGCGTAAAGTAACAGGAGAATCCCGGGGGTAGCACCCCTGCAGTTTGTAGGGATACTTCATATACACGTAACACTATAGTGGGACTGCGGGTCATCCGCACATATTTATATACGAGGATGCTTGCCATACGAGGCGAAGGGTGCGTAATATATGTATGGCAATATTATAACAACGGTAATGCGCGTATATCTGAGGTGGTTTTGTCCGAGATCAACGTAGCGCGGCTAACTTCGACGATCCAACAGCAGTCATGCGCGCTTTTCACACCACACTCATCTTTCTGCACTCCTGGCTCTTATCCTGACGTATATGATCAGCTATTTTCAGTCAAAGTTACGGCTAGAATATTTCTAACATCCTTTAGGGATCGTACATATATTACGTAACGTATGTTTCTTTTGTTTATATCGTAGTGTCCATTTTAACTTAACAGCAACTTTATTCTCGTCTTTATTTAAACAAAAGAAAACCGCGTTTCGTAATATATTTACGATCCTTTACATATTTTCAAGTTTCTGTTCGTCCAGCTCCTCTCTGACTTTTTTCTTTTTAACTAGTTACTTTCAACTAATTCAGATTTAGAGAGAGAACCTGATTAAAAACAAGCAAATTAGTGACTGGTTCAATTAGTAGTTATTTAACTAATACAATCCGTGACCGAATTTTTCTTTTCCATTAGTTACTTTCTACTAATTCAAATTTAGAGAGTTCATTCTGAAAAACATACATAAAGTGAAAAAAGTATATCAAACGCATATTATATTAATTCTGATTAAAAAATTCGTTCGAAAGTTATCGCGTCGCGTCGTTAGGCTATAGATATACCGACATACATACATTTTCGTAAAAACCGTTTTGCACCGGTAGCACAATCATAAACCTTAAACAATTGAAAAGGCCGATTTTGTGCATATACACACGGCTTTTATACGGCGCTCCTAATTGGACCAGCCTAAATATTTTATAACTCAAAAACTAAAACTTCAACCGATTTTTGGAAAAGGAATTTTAGATTTATCTTTTTTTATTTTCGTACGGCTATATAAAAAATCTTGATGTGAGAAAGCCCGAAGTATTCTCCATTAGGTGCAAGCTAAAGGATCTAAAAGTTTAACAAAAAACATGTTTTATATTCCTTAATAATGTATTTTAAATTCAATTCAATTCTTTGATTAATAATTATTCTATGAAAAATGAACTTTTTTTTGTGGAATTCCTATACCGATTCTGGCGTATTGTAACTTGAGGAAGAATCTGGGATTCGATTGAATTTAATAATTGGTACTCTCAATTCTTCTTGGACAATTTTCTACTCTATCCTATGCAAGCCGGGTGGCCCCTGGAGTGACACAAAAAATAAAAATGGTTTCATCACACAGATTTTCAAAGGGTGTCCATCTATGAGAATGCAACTTTAAAAAACTCCTTTTTGTTAGACATGTCCTAAATTAATCAAGTTTTTTACTTGAGATCTTGAAAGATTCTGACAGCAAACTTTGAAAGCCAGGGATAAAAGTTTAAATCATTGACTCCAAGATGAATGAGAGGGTTTCTGATATTAATATTTTCTCCCCCCAAAGCAAACTTAAGAGTGAGGAGTAAAGCCTGTTACTGGTGTCACGCTCAGACGTGAGTAAAAAAGCTAAAAACGGAAACGGGTGGGGATAAGGAGCCGCTCGACAAGGGCGAGAAGGATGGCAAAGCGGTCAGATTGTACCACGCTATCAATAGGCAGGTGTGCTCAAAACCGGAAGCCTTTAAAGACGCTGCGTATTTGACTCAATGGACCGACAAATTCGAACTGTGACTTTTGACTGTATAATCCTGCTTTAGTCCTTTAGTGCTACTGGGATGCTTTTGTAAAAGGGAAGAGACCTCTCTTTCATTCCAGAAGGCCTCAGGTACTGCGCTAACTTGTCCGGCAGTACGATTTGTGTTTATGCCAGCCTATGGAGAGGCTCTGTGTGTTGTGGATGTGCCGACAAATGTGTTTGGCGTAAATCAATTTTTAGAGTGATGAGTCCTTTTTTCGATGCAGTCTCTTATTTGCAATTAACAATTAGGAACATCGTTTATTTTACTTTAAATTTTACTTTAAATATTATCTCTAAATTTACACCAATGGAAAGTACGTCATAAGTGAGATCAGTAAGGATTCCCGTTGATTAATCAGTGAAAACCAACTGAAAAATCAGTCAAATTCATTTATTATTAGTCAAAAATCTTTACTGATTTGACTCAGAGACGTACTTCTTACTGGTTACAATTATTTAGAGAGTTTCGAGTTGTTTTGGAATTGTAAATGAATGTGTTGGGAAGATAATATAGGTGCAGCGGCTTCAAATTTAATACAGGTTCCTAGAAAACTCACCTGAAAAAATCAATTCGAAATGCTGGCGCAACGAATGATTATCGGGGGGCAATTTTTTTTCCTCTTGGAAGCTCAAATCCATATTCGAGGCGAAAAGTCCATGCGGATCGTCGGCACTTGCGACAAAAATGCTTAATTTCTTAACTACAGCATTTCCAAAGCAGCAGAAAAAAATAAGCAGAACTTGCGCGATATTCAAAATAAAATGATTATTCCAACAGACAAAAGAATGATAATTCTTATGAAGTTGTAATAAATTATTAAAAACCATAAAGAATGTATCTTATAGAAAAATATATGTTTATAAAAACACTAAAAGAAGAAAAAATACATTGAATGTAAAATAATGACTTAAAAAATTCCGAAATAAACTCTTATATCTGTTGGAATAATTCTTCTATTTTGCATATCGCGCCAGTTCCATTTATTTTTCTTCTGCTGCTTTGGAGATGCAATATTTAAGGAATTTAACATATTTATCGCCAGTATTGCTGATCCGCAGGGACTTTCCGCCTCGAATATGGATTTGAGCTTCCAAAAGGGAAAAAAATTGCCCCCCGATAATCATTCGTTGCCTTAGCGTTTCGAATCAATTTTTTCAGGTGAGTTTTCAAGGTTGCATTAACCGCTACATGAACCTTAAGTAATTTAGACTAACAAGTTAGGAATATCTGAATTTGTCCCACCTGACCGAACTTACCCTGTTTGACGGTACATTATGCAGCAAATAAAAACTACCCATTTTACAACGTTTTAATGCGATTTTCTGCTCAATTTGATACTTGGGCATTTTGTTTGTTTTATAATATGTTTATTTTTTAAATATTATATCATATTTAAACACAATGTTAATCCTACATTACCTGTCAATGCAAGGAGAAAAATAGTTCGAGAAACTTTACCAAACTCAGTTGGGTAAAGTTGGGACATATGGACACTTTGATAAAGTTTCATTTCTATTTTGTTAAAACGAAATTCGGTAATACTTCATTCACAAACATGAAAGTGTGACAAACATGCAGGAATATCTCCTGAACTGTACTTTAATTAATACTGTAATTGGTAGTTGACATTTTAATGCACATAGTTGTAAAATATATGAAACTTTAGATAAAGATTACTGAACAGTTGGGTAAAACGCGGTCGAGAGCTTGGTAGAAAATATAACTGGGTTTACAGAAAAGGCATGAAGGAATCACTGACGCTCGAGAAACTTTAACTGGCAGTTTGGTAAACCGTAAGCTTCTGCGAATAAAAAAAGACTTATACACAGTCAACAGCATACACTTACATACACATTAGTCAGACACAGCCAATCAGAATACAATTTCGTTACAAATACACCTACGACACCTAAACCTACTCAAACACTTATAATATACATATAAATAAGCCTAATATAATACTACACATATATAAGATGCTTCCGACGTAACTACGTAGATGCACGCTTCACATTGAGAGGTAAAATTTGGAACTTTCTTATATACTAACTAGAGGAATTGATTCAGCGCTTGTGAGAAACGACCAGTGCCATGACTAAAGTTTTCATGGAAAGGTTTATTTTATAAGATCTATATTTTTTTGAAATATGTATTTTGTAATTGCCACTTCAAGTCTGAGTCATTTTCCACTTTTTCTTTGAATAATAACTTGATTCTAATATTATCTGAGTAAGGTATTGAAATTATATCATAACACAATTTAATAAAGTTTCCAAATTTTGGACGACTTCGTTTAGAAATAATAAATAAAAAAGTATGCAAAATGTCTTGTTACGCACCTATTCGAAGCTACAAATTTAAAATGAGAATTGTCAAATAATATTTACAGCATTTTTTAAATATTCGAAATTTACAGATATTACTTATATTGACTTGGAAAAGATAAAAATTAAAAGAAGAGTTGAATATTTTTGAGTTAAAGATTTTAAAAATCACTTTGAGGTCTGTCACACGGGTTTTTTTGTGTAAAATTCATATCCATCACAAATACGTTCCTCGATATTTTATTTTTAAATTTTCATACCCTCTCGGGTTATCCTTACGTTTTTAAAAATATTTTAGGCGGTTTGAAAATTTTGTTGTTTTTGAAAATCATATTGTCTAAAATTGTCAACTTTATGGCAATCACTCATAAAATATGTCAATATAAAAAATAAAAGAACTTTACACAAGATGTGATTTACTTAACTTTTTCTCTCTTTCACCACTTTTAAAATTGATGCTCTTCAGTTCTTCATTTATGTTATTCGACTTTCCATTACTTGAAGTTGCTTTGTATCTTTTTGAAAATGAGATCTACAAATGAAGGATGTGGAGGCAAAAGCACGTAAGTCCGTCGGGATAAATTTTTCAGGAGAGTGAAAAAAAACCATCTCCAAAATCAAATAATAACAAAAAATGTGAAATTCAATTTGAGATTTGATGCTGCTCTAGAGATATCAATAAACAAATTTTTGAAAAAGTTAATATTTTTCGAGATACAGCTCGTCAGAAATAGATTGCTGTCGAAACCGAACTAGTCTAGGGATTTTTTATTCAACATAAAACATATGCCTGGAAGATTATAAACGCATGACGAGATAAATAGAAGGCTAAAGAGTGAAAAATCAAATAGAAAAAATCGTTTCTTTAAAAAAATTGGATTTTACATTATCACAACGTTATTTGTATACAAAATATTCAGGTTATTTTTATTGTGTAACTATTTAATACAATAACAGGATGTAATCACATACAAAGATTTGAATTTTCGTATGATTGATCACAGTTTATCGAAATAAAACGCAGTATCGGTTCGAATTTGGATATATCCTTTCACCACAATGTCAGGTAGAATTTTAGAGAATTTTTAAGCCAATAAAACGTGTTTAAAAAAAACTGCAGTTACATGGTTATGACATGTAGTTATTTGCATAACTATTTCTGTTTTTGCATCTGCTTTAGGCAAAATACGTCACTACAAAAGCTCATTCCATTCCTTCAAAGTTTCTTTACAATTATATTTGTCTCGTTTTTATGGAAAGTATTCCATTTAAAAATAATACGCACAATTAAGTTTTATTCGGGCATGTTTCAAATAAAACACTACTATATGATATTTAATAAAAACGTGACGAATAAAATTGTAAAGGACCTTTCAAGGAGTAGAATGAGCTTTTGCAAATTTTAATTGAATGAAAATCATATGACTTTTACCTAAAGCGAATTATGCTTTTTGAATATTCATTACTTTTAAGCAATTAAATTAAAACTTTCCATTTGTCTAATAAATTATTGAAAATATTACACATGTTTTATATTAGTACTTTTCGCTGGATAAAAAAAAATATTATAAAACCAGAACGTTTTATACCAAAAACTGGTATTGTATAAAACAAAAATCACTATAGTTCGAATAGGATAGCAAATTTTTGAACAGTTTCAAGTAAGTAAAAGATTTACAAATCTTAATAATTTTCTGTTATTTTATGTTTGTATTTTTCGTTGGGAAATATTAGTATTTTGAATAAAAAATTATTAGATTTCAAAGAATATGTACCATTTTTCAACAACTATAGCTTATGTTGACGTGTTTCATCTGAAATCGGTATTTTGCACAAGTCATTAAATTTAAAACCAATGACTTTGTTTAAAATAAATCATATGTCAAATATTTCCAAGAAGAATCAGAACTTTTTAACCATTTCAGGCTATGTTGGTGTTTTACACTAAAAATCGGTCTTTTGAGTGAAAAATCGGTATTTTAAATAAAAAATCATTAGATTTTAAAGAAGATTAAAACTTTTGTTTAATTATAGGGTTTACGCTAGTGATTTTCATCGGAAATGTCTATATAGGTTTCAAACAATATTTCCAATTTTGTAACAATTTATGGTTATGTTAACCATTTTCACCAGAAGTCGGTTATTTCAAATAAAAATCATTTTACTTAAAAATTAAACTCAGAATTTTTAACAACTTTAGGTTGGATCAGTGTTTTTCGTCGGAAATTTAGCATATATTGTATAAAAATGTTATGTATTCATTGTGACTTTCTTTGAGGAATTTGATGTTCAATTTTGGCTTTAGGGTAAAATAAATTGAAAATAATTTAATTGTTTCGAACGCTTCAGTACATAATGGTGGTCCTTATCAGTAAATTTGATCTAATCTGGAAAAATTACATAATTTCTTGTAGGTACGCAATGCACAATTGCAGTTGACAAATTATATAAAATGTTATTATAACTAATCGAATTATATACAAATTTCTGTAAAATAAAATTTTTTTCAATTACACTGCGTAAAACTACAAAATTATTTAAAACATTGTTGTTAATAATTATTCATATATTCACTAATGATTTTCACGATGTAGATTTGACAAAAACCTTTATTATACTGTATGGTAAAGGAATATTTTTTAAAATATCAAGAAAGATTTTAGCTAAGGAATTCTTAAAATAAAATTATATAGCAACGTAAATTTGATGAAAAATTTTTACTTAATTTTTCGTAAATTTGATGAAAAATTTTTACTCAATTTTTCGTATGAAAAATTCAGTTTAAGAAATTATTTATAAGAAATATTTATTTTTTATTTTTAAAATTTTGAAATTGAATTTTTTGTTATCATTACAAAAATGTGCAAAATCACACTATAATAAGAGTTGTAGTGAAAAGATTTTTTTCGAAATCTCATTTATTGTCACAATAATTCCAAAACAAAATTCAACAAAATCTATCTTCATATTTAGTTGAAATTTTAAAGGAGTATTCATATTTTCAACCTTCTAGTATTGATATTTAAAAAAAAAATTCCATGCAATAACAAAAATATATACTTTCTTTTTTTCGTGCTACCGCGAATCTCAATTTTGATTTTCTCGGAATAAGATTATTTTTTTGGATCAAAGCTTTTTTATTCTCATTAAAATATAATTTTTTCATCCCACTAAATAAAGAAAACAACTACATATTTTGTAGGGAAACCACTAACATGGAAAAAGGCACTGAAATTACATCACTAAGGTTTACGCCAAGGGCAAAACTTCGATCCATGGTAATCAACTTTGTAATAACCTTCTTAAATAAACTCTAATTTTATTTTGCAATTGTAAAACTAATATTCATAATCAAATACTAATGCCAATGAGGACTGTAAATAGGTTGAAATTTCAATTCCTTATTCATAATTTAAAAAATGGTAAATATCTTCGAGGTGCTCAATACTTGTATACGATCTTGCAAGATTAGGGAGGTGGTGGGACATGCCAGGCGACTGCGACTCGAATGTCGGTTTACCAAACTGTCGAATAAAGTCTAACGTAGCAAAAATGAAAATCTCTTCCACAGCGGATAAACTTTCATACAATGTGGAGGAAATAATAACACAACCAAAATCAATTTTTCTCTAGAATTCATTTTAAACTTTACCAAACTTTCGAGTAAGTCATACATTTTGCACATAGAAGCATTCACCGAAATTTGTCATTCTATAACCGATTTTGAGGGAATCATTAACATTGCATAATTTAAAGTTTGCTTAGCTTTTCATTTGAAAACTTTACTTAACTGATATTAAATTTTGTCTAATTTTTCCTCAATGTATGACAGAATAGTTTTTAATAATTACCCCACGTGCATTAATGTTTACTTTCGAAAATCTTGACTGTACATTTGGAAACTTTAATCTGCGCTAGTAAAGTTTACCGAACTGCCATGTATTATTTAACTTTTTGAACATCACAAATTATTACAATAATGTCAAACATTCTCCTTTTGGACCATATATCCCAATTGTACTCAAAAGTTTGGTAAAGTTTCCTAACCAAATTTTCTCCGTGTGGTAAAGCTATATAAAAGATATTTGATAGTGTGGATCATCCCGTTTTATTTCGTCTAAGTTGGTTGTGACAGATTTTTAAAAGTTTTTGATACTTAAGTATAAAAACTAGTAACATTTTTGCGATTTATATATGGTCAGAATCTCACTAGAATAACTGGTCTAGTAAGTTCTAGTCAAAACCTCTTAAGACCGAAAAATTCTAGTCAGGAACTAGTCGGGCCTTAGTCAACATATTCCAGATGAACTTTTTTAAGATGGCGCTGCATTATATATAATGCAGTACCATCTTCAGAAATTTGTGTGGACTACATTATACTTTAGAAAACAGGCAAATGGCTGCCCCAATAGCACGTGACAGCAAACTAAAATTTATTTTAATCTTGAGCATCCGAGTGTTTAACACTTATAAACACATGTTTTTAATAAAATTAACACCACCTGAATTTTTATTAAAAGGAGTGTGAGCAATAGTTTTGTTAAATTCTATTAATTATATATATATATCTACTGAATAGAGTATGTGAATATAACCAACAAATTTTAAAAAACTTATTTATTAAACCTCTCAAAAGAACGTTCTTTAGTTTAAAATAAAGATAAATTTGTTTTCAATATGTGGAATAAAAGGGAAACAATTGAATTTGTATTGCGTATGTGGAAGCTAGAGAAAAATGATGAAAATAATCAATTGGTACAGTAAAGTGCAAACTTTCAATATTCAGATGTTCTGTGCGATACAAATATATGCAGAAAACGATTTTTAATTAACAAAATATAAACATCTGGTATTATTTATCTAAAATTGGTGTGTGTGTGTGTGTATGTATGTGTCTAGACGGGCGGTGGAAGGGTATTCCCGTTAGGACTCCGTTAGAAGGTTCAGATAGAGCCCGGCTAAAACAGCGTTACATAACTAGTCTGGCCCTCCCTATTTTTCCCGATCAGCGTCCGGTCAGAAATATGGAAAACTAACCGAAACCCTTCCAAATTCCAATCATAATTTCTACACGGAGTACTCTATGCCTGCACAGATAGATTATGTTCAGTAGGACTCAATGATTTTTTAAAATCTTTTTCTGTATAACATAAAATTGAAAGTTAAAGAATCAGTTTCCTCACTATACCATGACAGTTTGCGTTTATTGTATTTATTTAGGAGTATATTTCCTACAATCCTATGAACCTTATTCTGGCCTTTTCTTGAACTGAAATTAAAAGTTAAGAAGCCATGAGAAAATGTTAAGGCTAATGAATAAAATATATTTTGTTTAATTTTGGTTCAAGAAAATGCAAGAATACAATTCATAGGACAGTAGGAAAATGTTCACCTAAAGAAATAATACATAAACGAAAATTGTCGTAAAATGAGGGAATCGGTTCTTTTACATTTTTTGAAATTTTGCGTTGCAATGAATGATCATAGCTTCGATTTATTAAATATTTTTTTCATAGCTAACTTTTCTACATACGTGTGCACGACGTATATTAAATTTTCATAGGCAAGGAGTCGGCAAACGTGTTATAGCTGTTAAAAAATAGCAAAAAATAGAATTTTTATCATTTTGTGCAGCTTCAAATTTATTGTGGGAACATAAGAAATGTTATGACGATGTACACTATACAGTTATAAGCCCAGTTAGAGTATTTAACTTTATTTACCGATTGCAGCCAGAGGAATCTTGTATTTATCATCAAATAATGAGAATTGTGCGATTTTTCGTTATTATCATGTATGCCATCGCTGTTTTTGGTATTCTTTTCTAATATGATTACCAGTTCTTTTTGCATATCTTTTAACGATTCAGTAAAGCGAAGTAATAAGTTGAAGCTACTTTTTTTTCTTTAATAAAAACTTCAAGCAACTCGTTGTTTGTCAATATTTTCGATTTTGGGGATGCGCCTCGGGATGCGCCGCACCATTAACAAGGGTTTCTCGGAAGTCATTTCTTATTTAAGGATGCTCCTTTCATAGTTCGATAGAGCTAAGTGATAGCTCGAAAGCTCTTTCTTGTTCAAAAAAATCAAATGCAATTGCTAGACAGTTTTTTGTCTCTCCTGTGATATTCTAGTTTTGGCACTTACGCCCTTATGCCCCAGGACCTTTTATTCATTACAGTGGAAGCTAAAATGAGCATATGCACTGTTGAATTCTCGTATTTCTAAGGACCGTAAAGTTTCGATGCGGCACTTATATTGCTTAGTACTTACAAAAACATGTGTATTAATATACTAGACATTTGGAATTTCACCCTCGAATCGCAAGACCTAAAGCAAAAACGTCGGACATACTCTTCGGGCATAAGGCGTAGATACTTGTGCTTCGGTCTTTAGTATCGTCGATTAGGGATCTCTTATGGGTCTCTATAGGGCTCGCCCTGAGTGGCTACAAAGTGAAACGAGGTAAAAGGTAGGGGAAAGACTCTTCTGTTTCGTCAGCATCGCTCCTTAAGGAGCATCTTTATCAGTGGGCAATACGATAATAAAACATTAATTAATAGCGTCTGCCTGCTTCAAACGGTAGTATCTGCGACCCGGCTACTTTTGTATTTTATGGGTACAGCGTCTTTCAACAGACCCGCCTTGTTTTTACGGACCACGCAAGAACTAATGGCGATCTTCAAACGATTTATTTTAACTCGTGTGAATCACTCTCGAATAATTATATATCCTCAGGTAATCGTCCCAATTCTAAAGACAAACCTAAGCTACAATTTTATCGATGAGATTGAGTAATTTTTATTTCTAATCTTGTTTCTTTTCCTCAAGAATCATAATTTTTATTTTCTCACATAAATAAAGCTACTATAAGATTAATATATATAGTTTTCGGATTGGATTCATGGATGTTCAATAGGAAGTAAACTCATTGATTTATCTGAAGATTTTAGTTCCAACTGAGAGCAAAGATTTCCCCCTCTAATGGATTTGAGAGTCGGCGTAGTTTAGTAGACATCGACGGAGTGTCGGTATCAAACAATTAGGCGGAATCCCACGTCCCTAAATCCCAGCAGAGGTTATGCGAGAGTTGGGGGTAGGTTGTTCGTACCAAGTAATATCCTTAGTCTTATCCTTATTATTATCCACCCCTTTACATCCCTTTACACTCCTTGGCTATGCTCTTGTTTCTACTCTGGTCTGGGGCTTTTAACAGTGCTTTCCGTAACTGCTGTCGGCTGATATTAAAGCGCATCTTGGCCCTCTACTAATTTTCCAGACAACTACGACACGTAATGGGTAATTCGTTAATGATCCAGAAATTTCGGAAAAAATTCCTGTTTCAATTATAACTTTGATACCCTAGTAAACTCATATAAAATTTTATAACAAATTCGACTTATTACTAATAGTATAAATAGAGAAAAGAAGCCTAAAAGTAAAATATAAAAAGTAAATATAAATTGACTGCAATTTCTTTTACAAACCGACTTTCTGATTTTTTGATTAATTACCCATTCTTAAAAAAACATTGGCTAAACAAAATAATAGTATGAAAGAAAAAATAGTTTTGAATACAAAACAAAAATTGATTTATTTATCTTGCGAGAAAGACTGCCCTGCGCAATTACCCACCTCGTGGTTTCTTGCAGAGCTACTAAGCCTCTTTTCGTTTTATTCGCAAGCAGGTTTTCATAGGATCACCACAATATCAAATCATACATACGAACTAAAATACAGCAAATTAAATTAATAATTAGTTTTAGCTACTAAAACTTTGTAGTAGTGTTCTTGAAGTTAAAATTAAAAATAAGTAATACAATCCTAATTTGTAAGCTTTATGATTTCGACTATGTATCATTAAATGGACATAATTCAAAGCCACGCAAAAAAAAAACAATTGCTTATCCACTGAACCAAAATGAAAATACCATACCTATTTATTTTTGTGATCGCTGAGTCCGAATTGCGTCAGATTTGTTGCATCAGGTCAGGCTTTTGAGAAAATGAGCGTTTTTGGACATTTGTTAAAAAGAACGTACGGTGCGAACCTGATATTCTAGAAACTTTTAACACGGCTTAAATTAAAGGCTGACCTTTGTTATTTAAGGTGATTATATTGAACAAATTATTTCTGACGCCTATTTTGAGCGGTAACAGGCGCACGCAGCTGAAACCTGTTAACGCTGAAGTATCAGAAATATCTTTCCTCAGCCAATCGAAGATACTCGCCAATCACCTGTGGTTTTATATTATCTTACAGTGCTTAACAAGATCGTTAATGCTTTTCTGTCGCAACAACATTTTTCCAGTCCGTAATGACTTTTATCGATGGACCTTGGCTCGAGAGGTCGGGTTGGCAAAATAAAACGATCTTTCGATTGCCGCTCGATTTCGTCGGACGCGACAGAGTAGCTCCTACGACCAGAGACTGGCGGCTTTATACTTTCTTGTAAATTGTATTAAAATGCCCGTCTTTTACGACCATGTCAAACTACCTACGCGAGTGCTCTCGAGGAGAGTTGAAGTCGACAAGACAGAGGGAAGAGAGAAACAGAGAAAGTTTAAGTGCGGGGAAACTGGAGAAGACAGGGGGGAGAGAGAGCGAGAGAGATAAAAAAGAGGGGTTTGGTTGCAGTGTGCATCGGCACATAAGCTCGCGTTTACACATTTATGCGCGCGCTCACCGGGTACCCATGTGTTCATAAATACGAGCCTTCGAAGCATAACCTCGTATTCCGACGATGCCGGGGTGAAACGAGCGCCCCTTGACATCCGCATGACATACATGACGCCCCCTTACGATATTGAATCCCGATTTTATGATCCCTTGACGTCGACGTCGCCGGTTTCCCGCGCGATGTAAACTTTTATTCGCGAATTTAGAGGAAATCAGACGCGAAAAAAAGAGATGTAGGGGTGGGGAAATTTGGTCCCTTGGGAAGGTTACGAAAGAGACAAATATCGAGCCAATAGACAAAGAAACGTTAAGGGAATTATTCAAGCTGGTGGAAATTATATCCTGAATCATACAACATTAAAATTCAGTTGTTTAGATTCTTACACGGAGAAAAATGCGGATTTCGGAAAAAGTTTTGAGGACCAGTAGTTTAAAAGTGAATCCCAAACATCCCGGATCGTGTTCAGAAATTCAGAACTGAGAACTGTAATATAGGAATCGGGATCCACGATGAATATTGCGAGCCTCTTTCCCGACTGAGTCGGGAATCATTCCTAAACTGTAGGCAGCCACTGCAGGCCACCAATGTAGGCAGCACTCTCCTTCTAGATAGAGCGCTGGGTGTACAGTACTCTTCTAGCAAAATTCAACATGGATCCGATTTGCTCGAAATACAGGATTCAGTTCCTATTTTTCGAATTATATTTTTCTCCGTGTAAGCTAAGTTTTGCCAAGTCTAAGTTAAGCACTATCTTTAATTTTTTAATGTTTACTCAAAGTTCGTATTCAGCGACCCAAGAAATCCCCCTAGTACTGACCACTGAAATTTATGAAAAAATATTGTTGAGTTATCAGCTGGCTCGGAAGTTTAAGTTAGAGCGCGGGATTGGTTACTCTAAAATCTAAACTCTAAAGAGTCTGAAGTAAACCTGGTGCTTCGCGCTTGGCTACTTTCAGTCCTCGCGCTGCGTGCTCGATTTAATGTAGTGTAATACGTGAAAGGTAGTTTTTTCTATTAAAAAATATTCGAAACTCCTACTTTTACAGTGATCGTGGAAGTTTCCGATTCAAAAGAAAAAAAATGGAAATTAGGTTACTTATGACTCTATCATACACTGCCAAGAAAAATGTGGTAACCATAACAAAACTGTTTTTCTAAGTTTTATTTTTCTGTCACAACAAAAATTGGGTTTTCTATTAAATTCTATTCTATTAAATTTCTGAAAAAAAGTATTAAAATATGTTGTCTGACACCTGAGCAGGGATTCGAAAGAAATTAAGGGCAATTTTCTGATATTTGCCAATTATTTCTGTAAAAAGAATGTAACGAAAGTTTCGTTACATTTTGTTCCGTTCTTTTTTTACATAAAACATAATTGCCACACAATTGCAACATAATTTTAACATCATTTCTTTGTAGTTCCATTCCATTTTGATACTTTTTCATACTGAGCTTCATTTTGGCCAAATTATTTGTAATTTATAGAAATAATTAGCAAATATAAAACATTGCCTTTAATATCGTTTGAATCTTTCGAGATTTCAAGGTATTTAATGTAATATGAAGAAACTTTTAAGAATTTTATGGGATCTTAAAGTTTTACTGGGATTTCAAGAGATTTTAGAGATTATATACAATTATATGTGATCTCATGAAACCTCGCGGGTTTAAAAGAATTTCTAAGAATCTGAAAACATTTCTTAGACTTTTACCAGATTTCCTTGATGACATAACAGAAGGAGATAAAATACCTTAAAAAATGATCTTGAAACAAAATTGGCCAATTTTACATAAAATGAACACAAATCCTTGAAACTACTATAATGAAAGAATTTTATGCTGTTACTATTTTTACTGACTGAAAATCCTGTAAGTTCAGAACACTCATTTTGCTATATGAGGGAAAGAAAAAAAATAGAGATTCAGAGAGAATTTACATATAAATTCAAATAACCATTTGTTAAACTCTTTTTCTCCATTCAAAATAAAAATTTGTTTCCATTAAAAAAAATTGGTTTAATTCCAATAAATAACGAAATTTACTATTTTTCAGTAATTGAACAATTTTGTTTTAAATCCAAAAAATGGTTTTTGATCCTTTAATAGAATCCAGATTTGATTGAGTTCAACAAATTTTTTCTGAATGTAATAACTAATGGCCTCTTCCTGGGATCGTAACAGCTTATGCATTCGAGAGATCCAAGAGATTGGAACAAATTTCAGATACTCTATATTGCTATATTTCGAGAATGCACTGATTGTGACTGTGAGAAAAATAAATATTTGGGTCCACTATGTCGTTGGTGAAATATGGTACTGCTGATAATATTATTAGTCTTCATAACCATTTTATAATTCCATTAGTTATTTTCATAAACCCAATGATTATATCAACTAATAAAATGTTTATAACTAATTAAAAATGCCAGGTTTTTGCTTAAAAGCGAAATGATTAACATAACTCCGTAAGTCCTTGAGATCACTTGGACACTAGAATTATTAAAGGTTTCTCATTCGATCACCGTAGTTAAGCAGCGCATAGCTTGATTATACTCGGATGATGGCCATCGTAAAAGATAGAGTGTTTTTGTCGGCTTTTAAGTTACTTTCGCTCTTAAGTCAGTAGTAATGCTAATAATACATAATAAGACCTAGTCCATTTTTTGACAAATTCAATTTTCACAACAAAAAAGGGTTTATGTAAAATTCGTAGCTTAACCAATTTTGATCTTTCCACCTAAATTTATTCAGGCGAATGGATGATGAGTAATTTCCGTAGTGGGGACATTTTAAAATTTTCATTCAGTAAATTTTGTTATAATATAATTTGCAAGGTCCCAATTTAAGGGCATGTTGGGTGAGGTCTTTTGCCTTATTTGGCTCGGATGCAATATTTCATGCAGTTTACGAGACAGTCATCTTGACTCCAGGCAGAATACCCATAGAGGCGACAAAGATCCGCAAACGAAATTCTCTTTCAGCCAACTGAAGAACAGGCTCTTCCCGTTAATTGTCGCTTATTAAATACAGCCCCTCGTGCCCAAGCCTAGACGAAATTGAGAACTCTCAACGAAGATACTCAACGCTTAAAAAGCACCCTTGTGAAAGAAGGCACGATGAAGTATAATGCAAGGATACATTATTTTCCAGCAAGCAGTATAAGTTTGATTTGCTCTTTAAGAATGAAATGACAATCTAACATTTCATAGGATTCTTAACGAGTGTTAACAGGATTGAACTTCCGAAGTCGATCCGAACTCATCGAATTACGGTGTATTATTGACAAGCGATGCAAGCGGACCAATCAACCATTTAAATTTAATTAATTATCAGGATAATTGAACTTTCAGCTTTCACAGTCCGTCCGCGGGCGATTAACGTGAAACATAATTTTAACTGATAATGTAAATCGTGTGTATCAAAATAAACGGATTTCATACATCGATAAATAATTAACAGTTATGAGCAGCTTTGAAGATTGTGAATTACTCCTATCTTTCTGACTTGTCTGGCAATTTGGATGTGATAATAAATTAATTCAACTGCTTTCCAACTATCAATTAGTTGAATTGGTCAAATCTGACTAAGCATTTGTTAAATTTAACTAATGCTTAGTCAAACTGATATAGTTGAATTCTTACTTAAAAAATTGTAGTCAAAATTAACTACTGACAAGTTTAATTAATTCGTAGTAAAATTATTTTCCACTAGAGATTAGTAACTTTAGACTAAAAATTAGTAAAATTATAACTGAATGAATCAGTGACTGGTTAATATATGGTTAGAAACATTCTCGACAGAATATTATATGTACAATAAAGAGGCAAGAGAAGTAACTGAAGTCTTATGGATTAAAATAAGTAACTCAAGTCTTCTAAAGTAACAAAAGTAACTGAAGTCTTCGGAAGTAACACAACAAACTGAAGTCCGATAAAGCGAAATAGTTTGATAACTGTGTTATAATTTTGTCTATAAAATTTGTCTAATTCTGAAAAGAAAATTCGTTTTACTTTTTCATGAGAATGATTCAAGCTTGATTAAAAATATAAAAATTACAATATATATATATATATATATATACGCCTAATCGTAAGATCTACAACGTACCTCTTTGCTAAAAAATAAATTATAGAGCATTTTAATTTCTTCAGTTGGAAAATGAAAAATTAAAACACATTGGAATCAATGATATGGATCCGCTTATCAGGGTGCAACTTTATCATGCCCGTTAAAGATATTAAGCAGTGGAAGAATGAACAACAGTCGCGTATCAGTTATCGAGCGACAAAGCTAGAAGCAGCAATGGTGTGAGGATGGTTTGACTGTTGGTGGCTGCATATTGACACATCACCACAAAATTAACACATTCTTCTCACTCCCTCGTTAGCGTGACGACAATCACGAAATAATGCGCCCCGTGCTAGCGACGAAACGGGCCAAATGTGTGGCTACTATTGTGGTCTGTTATAGCCTTCCCCCTTTCCCTCCCACTCCCACACTAACACCCACGACCACCCGGTGCTCCTGGCACCCCACTATGCCCCCTGTGACCATTAGGTATGTACCGACATATTACCTATACTACCTGGTATTGGTTGACAATTATTAGAGCCGTTTACTCCGACTCCGGTAATGCCCGTGTCATACCAACGCGAATGAAATGGTTCCACTCACCGAATGACGTAGAACCAACGTTGCTCTTTAATCGTTAGTAAATGTCCCAATACCAAAGGTAGGGTACAGTTATTTCAACGTAATGGCAAAATGTCACTCTGATACCACAAGAGTGCATTAACCCAAGAATTCATGTAGTATGCAACTCTATTTGCATATACACCTTACAAATTCATATTGCAACGTTGCATAAAAGCTTTTAGTTTAAATGGCTTGTAGTTCTTCAAGAGATACTTCAGCAGTTTTCTAAACTAGGATCCAATACGAAATATTTGTAAAAAGCTTCTTGTCAACAAGTTACAACCCAATAAGTTTTACGACCGCGGTAGACTTTAGTGCAATGTAAAATAGTAACGATGTGTATAAACTTTTATCACAGTAAAAGTTACTATGATACGACTTGTTTTGTCAATTTAGGTAGATCAGATAAGCAGTATTCTCTCTAAATCTGGATTAGTGAAAAGTTAGTTACTAATTTATTTTATTAATTTATCTTACTCTCAGGTAAATATTTCTACTCAATTGTTAATTGTATTTTTCTAGAAACTAAAACCAATTAGTGGCTCGCTTTTCACTGATATAGATTTAGAGAGTAAAGAAAATTTTTCCAGTCATCTGTAAAAAGTAACTTACGGTCATTTTAAAATAAACAATATAGTAAAAAAAGTATATACAATTACGTTGATTATACACTCATTGTCTATGCAAATGACTGTAAACATTAATTTTCTAATCTAAAAACTGCATTCCGAATTAATGATTGAAGATAATAAATCTTATTTAGATCGAGCGATAAAAGTGGTTCGCAACTAATTCTAAAACAGAGATATATGGATCTTCAGAAAGAAAGTTAATTACATCTGCACACAACGATCTGTTTTGACCAGGGTTTTAACACCCGCTTAATAGTTAGAAGAGTGTCAGCTAATGAATTATACGCACAGTGGCACGATTTAAAAACTCGCATAAACGTTGAAAGATCAGTCGGCTGTTAGCATTATAAGATCTTTTTTGCACGTGCCACTGACTCGAGGCATCGTCACGTCTTTTACAGAGGAGACTCAATGCCGCAGGCATCCCAGGGGCGACCGGCTAATAAATAAATCGAAGCAGTATAAGTCGACCGCTGTCGCGAGCGAGAAACTTGGGTCACGAAAAAAGTTGGAAGACAATTAATAATTCGAAACGCGCACCGCTATCCAATTTGTCCACGAGATTCCTCTGTACGCATGCCTGACGCTAAACCGCTTTTTGACGATGGATAAAATGGCAAAGTGCTGACCGATTCTGCAGCTACTGTATTTAATTTGTCTTCACGTCTCTTCGATATGGTCTTGGCAAATATGGGAGAAGACTGGGAATCTACAACATAAGGACAATGGAATTTATGCTGCTTTGCATTTTTTCGGAAATGTATTTTTAATTCATATTAGTTTTCGTATTAGAATTCGTATTAGTTGAGCTTGCATGACAACATTTATAATTTCACTGATAGAGAATTAGTGAAAATATCTGCGGTAAAGTAACTCAACTGACTTTTTAATAAATCAAACATTATTATTAATAAATGTAAAAGCTTAACTATACATTAGAGGTATAGATTTATAGTCACGAGCTCTCCTATATTTTAAACGATTGAGTGAAGCGCGTAGCTAGCGCCTAACAAGAAGTGCTTCTTGGGTGAACAATACTTTTTTAATACCTTCTTCCACGATTCTCTCTCTCTCTCTCCTGCCCCCATTCGACTATACCCCTATACGGGTTATCTCTTATCCTTCTACCAACTCGCTACTTTTCGTTTTGATTCCTTTGGAATCGAACTGAAGGGCCTACGACAAAGCCACCGAACGCATCCTCGGGCTGCGGATAGAGGTTCCCTGTATCAAGGGTTTCTGCCGAATATGTTACAATAATTAATAAGCAGTCGTGGACAATTGTTCAAGGTGGTTCCCGAAAGAATAACTCCCAAGCGGAGGTGTAACAACCGTAACGAAAGCTGAATGGCACCTGGGTGAGGTGTTTTAAGCGGTGATTCTGGGATACCGGGAGACCTCTCAGAGTATGCAGCATTATCCTTGCGTACGGGGCTCTACAAGAACGGACGAAACCTTGCCCTAGCTGCTCGTGGGAACAAAAATTACACCACAAAACAATCACAAAGTTGTAGATGCGGTTCGAAAGGATCGAACGTGCAGAACACCCGAAAACGGGTCGGCAAACAGTGCCGATCACCCTTGAGTTCAGGGCGCTGAAAATTATTTAGATGGCAACACCACGACGAACGGGCGAAACGCCCACATTGAGTAGGCGAATCCACCCAAAGATGACTTGCTAGACTACTACGATGCCAGTATTAACCCTGTGCACGGAGGCTTCATGGCGCGTATGCACACTCTGTGGTGTCAGAAACACCCAGAGCTTCAGGACGTTTCGCATCGGTCATTGCGAAATTAAGCTGCCTACCTCTCGAAAATAACGCGGAACGCTTCGCCAACAAATACTTGAACAAGCTGCAGACGGAGATGAGAAAGCCATATTAAGACCAACTGCAGCAAGCAGGAACCTTCAGGACAAGGAGGAACAATGACATCCAGGTTCCTCCGAAGCCCGAAGATCTGGCTGAAATGGATGCCTCCCTGCGGGAGGATATCTCTGAGAAGTCCGACCTCTGGATCATCAATTGTTCAGTTTATGGTGCTGCGAAAACTTTAGCTAATTCAAATCGAAGTCTAAAATCGACAACGGATCAAAAGACTAAAAGACGCTTGCATCAACTGAACAAGAAGATTGTATGGGCAAGACAGAAAGATTGCCGGTTTTAGTGTGTGATTGACTACATAACATATGGTAGACCGTACACAGAAAGGGTTTGAAAGTTCGCCCAAGAACTGAGGATCTACAATCACAACCGAAACAAGTCAAAGCTGCTGACAATCAAGCAGCATGTTGTTGACAAAATACGGGTGTTATCTGACGCAAGGAGGAAAATACAGAAGAGGGAGAGATGGGCCAAGGATAATCAACAGTTTCTCGATGATCCATCGCGCCTTTTCAGCAATCTCCCTGTTTCTGTCAAAAATCCACCCAGCCCAAAGAGGTAGGGACTCTTTGGAGAGAGGTATACAAGATCCCGAAAACACTGCAGTTGAGATATGATACTGATAATATCATCCGCTTCAAGGAGATTCGTGGAAACCTACACATCAACATCTGGCCCGTATATTCACATCATATTTGAAGTGCCAAACGCCCATTCCGCAGTGGCTTGTGTTAGGACGCACTATACTCCTATCGAGAGAAGGCGACTTGTCCAACCCAGAGAATTACAGGCCAAAAACTTGACTGAACACGCTGTCAGCGCTGTAGACGCTTCACAGCTGTCCTAGACAATATGGGACTGTTCGAAGAATTGAGCCTGTGTGGAGAGAGATGTACGCGCACGTAGGTTTGAAAAAAGGTGTAGCAGGCTGCCGAGAGAACCTGCTAATTGAGCGATGCGTCTCCAAAGACACAGCTGCTGATCAGCGTGTCCTGTCAATGGCCTGGATTGACTACCGTAAAGTTTTCGATTCAACCTCTCATAGACTTATCATCTGTCTGCTGGAAAGCTTGAAGGTTAATCCACACATAGTGAGATGCATAGGGAGATTGATGCCCCTTTCGAAAACTAGATTTACTATATCATCTGGAAATTATCCAAGCAACGTCCCCTTCCAGAGGGGCATCATTCGAGGTGACATCATGGGTCCCTGCTCTTTGGCATCATACTTCAGTCTGCATTTCTCGCACTACAAGATTCTTCTGGATACCTCTGCGGCGACATTAATCATTGCGAGCATATGGTCACTTATGTATTTTATATGGATGACCTGAAGATCTATGCTTCTGATGCAAGTAAACTTCAACTTGCTCTAAATATCGTTAAGAAGTACACATGAGAGATTGGTATGGACTTTGGATTGGACAAATGTGCCAAGATTCTTCTGAAGAAAGGAAAGATTGGCGATCCCGATGACCATGAGCTTGTGAATTTGAGTGTTATTAGATATCTTGACACTGGAGAGACCTATACATACATGGGCGTGCCTCAATGCCGCATTCAGGACGTAACATCAATTGTGGAGTCTCTCTGAAGCAGATACAAGCATCTTCTTCGAAATATTTTTTTTCAAATCTGTAGGCGTTGAATAAGGTACATGCGACTAACATGCTTGCCGCCCTGTATATCGCCACGCGTAAAATCATGCATATGCATAAGAGCTTGCATATCAATTCATCCGTTCCGCGATGATACATCGTACGCCGCCATCAAGACGGACGCGGACTTCTGAATCTCCAATGTCTTCTTAATCGAATTGTCAGGAAACACGAGATGATTGGCAATGGAGCGTTCTTTAACAAAGTCGGGGAGCAGGCAGCCAAGATCCTTGGCCTGAATTTTATCATCAGAAGTGGGAAAAGTGCATTACTCAACCAAGATGCTTCACTTGTAAAAGCCGAAGTAAAGAAAGCAGAGGATAAACAATTCCGCCAACAGCTACTCGACAAGAAAATGCACGGAAACTTTCACAGAAATGTAGAAAATAAGTCCTTGTCGAAGAAGCGAACTTTTGCTTTCCTCAGCTCATCAGGACTTAATTCAGATACAAAGTGTGTAAGGAAATAAATGAAAGTTGCAAGAGCGGATTAATAATAATTAATGCAAGCTTTATTCCGGAGACGTGTTTACACTTCGGTGGCTGAAAGCAGACTACCCGTTACTCATTCTGCAGCGCCGTCTGACGATATAAAACGTAATCTATGTTTGAATTATCTTACAAGTGCTTCATTTTCGCATGCCAGGACGGTGTCATTTCCACCTCAGTATACCGTGACCGCATTTTATGTCAACAAGTTCCCAGTGATACGTGCAGAGCGTGTCATGCACACATTGAGTACCTAGAAAACATACTATCCGTGTGTCCCATCCACGCGGGAACGACGTATCTCTACAGACATCCCTTACGGTGTGGGCCGCGACTCTGCCCTGAAGAATGCTCCGAGGGAGATGGAGTCAATTGTCCGAAACGAGAAGTGCCAAATTTTCTGGAACTACGATTTTCGGACAGCAGTCTCCATTGCACACTCGAGGCCTGACATCGTTCTCCATGACTTCGAGAAACGAACTATATTCGTGATCAAATTCTCGGCTCCGGCCGGTTAAAACATAACTGTCAAGGAGAAGAAAAAGGAGGAGCGGTATCAAGACCTTAAAAAGGAGCTCCAACGACTATATCGAAAATATTCGGTTGAAGTAATTTTCCTTGTGATCGGTGCTCTCGGAGATGCAAAACTATCACTGGTTCGTAACCGTAAAACCATACCCGTGTGCCTAAAATATGCCACGGCACTCGCGAGATGGATGCAGGAAGCTGTCATCCTTGGGTCGCTTCGTATCCTCAAAACACACGAGGATTTCGCCAGCCTGTCATTGTGATTTCTTCGTCCCCTGTGGCCACCCATCTCGCGGCCGTGAGACGTGGCCAAAGGTGCAATTTACCGTAGTTATATATATATATATATATATATATATATATATATATATACTCTCTCTCTCTGTCCCGCCCCACCTTTAACACCTATCTTCCAATTACTATATTCACCCTTTCCTTCTCTGTCTATACAACAGGGATCATCAGCGAGGGGAAATTCGGCTTATATACTCCGAAACCAGATGTCTCGTTTGCACCACTACGCCGCCTCACTCAACATCGAAAACTTCCATCTCACTCTTACAACTGAGGGAGGAGCCGTAGTGGTGGAAACGAGACATGTGGCTTCACGGTATTTAAGGCCGAATTTCCGTTCGCTGAAGAGGCCTGCTATACACCATATACCCCTACCATATAGCCGAGCAAGAATGAGGGGAAGCGGCCTTATTTGTAGCGGCCTTATTGAAAGCTTCGACTTTATTTCACATTCAATTTTGACTATTTTAAATCTTGAGGATAAAATTGATCTAACTGAAAGGATATTACTGAGCATAGCTTCGCAGTCAACTCGGTGTAAAACAGGGTACACGTAATAACTACATGCTATGAGCGAGGGACTGTGTGAAGCGCACAATGGGCAGTACCAAAACGTTAACCGGAACTGAACCGCGAGCTCGATAATGGTGTCGCTGACATTAATTGCATCGGTATGTCGGATATCGAGAAACAGTATATCATAGGGGCGAAACAAAGAATAAAAACAAGGGGAAACTTTGAAAAATTATCAATAAAAATATACCTACAGAAAATGTTTTAATAGTCGCACAACAGGAACAGGCTTTATAGCTTGAACGCCAGGGGTGCCCTTTTTGTGACTCCCCGCAGGTCTATAAACTTAATTTAACTTGAATATTTAAATACATATTTTTAATAGAGGAACGTCGAATGTTTCAAAATATATTTTTTGTAACTCATGTACGGAATTTTCACTTTTTGAAACACGTATAGAGTGCGGGAAGTGACCAATTGATCAATTTTCCAAAAGCTTCAGAAATTTTTATATTTCTTCCAAGAATCTTTGAACAGCTTACATTTTCGGTAATTTGTAAATTTAATGAAAATCTCCTGAATTTCTTGCAATTTACGGTATTCAAAAACTTCCAAAGTTTCCAAAAATGTTCGGTATCCAGCTTTCCTCCAACTCGCCTAATTGTTAAAGAGATGCCTAGATTTCTTATTAACAGTTTACTTTCGTAAAAAATAAGAAGAAAAAGAAACATAAATCAAATGTGAGAGATGTTATTGTTAGGCATGTCCTATTTTTTTAAATCCCTTAACATTCCACTTAATCCATTGAAATTGTTGACAATACTCTAATCGACAAAGGCACCAAGATTTGTGAGGGAAGCGAAAATTGAGTAAATAATCAATTAAACAAAAAAGATAGGAAATGGCTTTAGGAGAATTGGTTTAATTTTTGCATAGTGTGACCGGCTCCGAAGAAAGGGGTCTGATGCCTAAAATATCGATTTTGAGGTTTCTCGAAAACTTGATTTTTAAGCACTAGATCCCTTTCTTCAGAGCCGGTCACGTATAATGCATTAGTAGTTATTCACTTTATCGTCTCGAAACGTGGCAATTCGACCCCTCCCCCCAGTAGTCCAAACACGAAAATGGAATGGTCGTATGATCGAAATTTAGGTAGAAGGTGCTACATATACATCTCGTGACGATAATTAATTTGTAACTAATCAATAATATGTCAAAATGATTGTTACAATGACGGATATTGAATACAATTTGGTACACGACCCCTATTCTTTCTTGTTAGGCATACCTGACTAATTTAGATTAGGGGGCAGGTTACAGCAAAACAGAACTATAAATCATTGCATACTTTAAGGATTTTCCACTAGGCGATACTGTAAAATACATGCACGCAGTGTAGCAAAGCATAAAATAGCATATAAACTAGGAGATTCTGGTGTTGCTCAGTGGAGCAAAGCTGACAGTTATTAGGGATGTTCGATTGCGATTCAATTCTCAAAAACATTGATTTTTGATTCTAATGCAATTTGGAATGATACTTACATTTTGGTAAGTATCATTCCACATTTGGCAAGTTCCATTTTGTCAAGATCGATTCGAAAGGTTCAAAAAATCGATATCGATTGTTATGTGTCCGATTGAATACAGATTTAAAAAACAATATACAAACGATCCACTAGGCGACACCATTGTGAACTACTTTGTCGCCTTCTCCTTTTTAATTGTATGCTTTGATCTAAATAAAAAATGGAAACCAAAAAACCTTATCTATAAAAATCGCTTATGAAAAAAGTATGTAAAATGTATTAACCAAGTGAAATATGGAAGTAACATCTTTATGAATCAATCTATAAAATTTGGAAGGTGTATTGCGTGGAAGACTAGCGTGGAAAAAGGTGATATCGGTTTATGTAGCGAGATACTTATCCCGCAGGGGGTGTTAGGTTGCAGCATGTATGCAAAGAGGCTCTCGATTAATTAATATTCCATAATGAGGATGTGATGGCGAGGCTCGTGCCTGTTTGGTCGGCAGGTACCGGGTACAGTAACCGCGGGTATATCACGAAACTCTTATGATTTACAGGCGGGAGGGGTCGTGGTCTCGCACGGTACCAACTGCGGGCCATTAAAATATTACTGACCATGGGGCCTCTTCGGGAAACTACGTGTTATGGTCGCTGGTTGTAAACCACTGTGGTGTATATTGTACATACATGCAAACGTCTCTCTCAGGCAAATTATTTCTTGCCGCCGCGGATTAAGAAGTCCCAGGAGAAGAATGTCCCGCACCGCGCCTACCGGTCAGGACCAACGAGAGCCTTATGAGGTTCACATTTCCCCAGAGGTTACGGCGATTGTCGAGAAAGACAGGAAACCCTGCTTGTAAATTCGCTCGGAGTTTCCACTTGTTGGAAATTATTATTCTCGCATTATCGTTCTGTGTTAAAGCACCGATGTTATTTACTGTATAACTGTTGCAGGCGAAGAAGTTGTAAATAGGAATTATGGTAAAGACTGGATTCGTGTGACATTGTAGATGTGTTCCCCGTCTTCTTGATGTAGGTGCTACTCAAGGGCCCAAGCAGTGTATTGTGAGGTGCCTTATATTTCACAAAGCACGAAGTTTTCGATTAATCAATAAATAATTTGATTTAGGCTAAAGTAAGAATAAGGATAAAAACGACTTTTTGATAAGAGGATGTTATTATTACAGACACGGATAATTATTACGAATATATATAATTAAAATACATAATTATGACATTATTATTCAAATTCGAAGCATGAAAAAACATTTATTATTAAAATGAAAATGTTATATGGAGGAATTAAAGAGAAATTTATAAATTATTGTATATATTTATTACTTCGAATAAAATTTTCAAATCTGCGAAGCACCACGACTACGCTGGGGGGAGGAGGAGTTTTTGCACTAATGCAGGTTAACAAAATTTTAATACCTCATTTCAACGGAATCGTATTAGGAATGTCAATGTAATTTATGGATTTAATTATTTGAAAATATTAGATTTATCATTGATTTTTAAAAATACTTACAAATTTGTGGTTAATCATTAATTTAGTTTTCAATCATTTCTAGTTTTTATATATGTATTCATTTTCTTTTTCGAAAAGCAATTCCGGTATCACAATAGAAGGATAAAAAAAATTTATTATTATCATTCCATTAAGCCTTTCTGTGTAGGCGTGACTCGCTCGGTGAGGAAAAGAGTAACGTGAGGAAGAAAGTATAGATTTTTTAGATTGATCTAGAATTCTTGTGTTATTTATGTAAATGACACGTTCGTTCCGCCACACTGCTCCGACCCAGGTTGCTGATCAATCTCTCTATCGATCACCCCAAGTGAAGAGCCTCACAAAATTGTTATGTGTGGTACCCCACTTGGGCCCACTAGTATACAAGGTATATTATATGTTGTTACTCTATTGTCACTCTGTTTACAAACTATTTGTCGCCACACTTTTCTGTCCTGGCATACCATCGAATACAAAATTTAAAAAAAAGTAGTGGAATTAAAAAATTACCCTAATTGTTTACTTTGATGACTCCCAAAACTTACAGTAAATGATGTGAAACCTTTTGAAAAATCTTCTTTATATTCCAAAAGTAAAATATCAATCGGAGGAGACCGAACAGCATTAGTAATATTATTACATTATTGAATTCAAAAGCTGGCAAATTTCAATTATTATCTTTAACGAATTATGCGTTTTTCAAAATTGAAAAAAATTAACAGATCAAACTAGATGTTAACTTTTCAAGTTTTTAGAATTTGAAAGATTTCGATTTTTTATTTAAGATTGTGTAACATTGTAAGTATAAGGTATAAGTAGGTTAATAAATTATAAATGTGAATCAACAATTTAATATTGGGAATTTTTAAATATGAATTTCGGCAATTTTACAGGCTTTTTGTAATTAATGACCTTGAGTTTGAAGGCGTTAAATTTTTGAAGATTTAAAGTATGTACTACTTTTGGCTGTTTTTTAACATTTCGAAGGCATCAATCCTCAAATATGTTCCTTAATCAGAACCTTTCATTCTTAATTTTTCAGTTGATTAATATTTAATGTAGAATAATTTCAAATTTTAATCATCAAGCTTTAATAATTGGAAAGAATTTTGCAGAAAACAGCTTTATTATTTACAGATGTCCGTAAGAGTACCCGTAACAATAATTTTTAAACCGAGTTCTTGGAACAACGAAGACCTTTTCTTTTGTTTTGAAGTTGTCTAAATTGGGACAATACTCCTTAATTCAAGAGATTTATTAGTTGAATTATTTTCAATCTCATTATATCAAACCAGTTTCAAATCTATTGTAGCAACTTAAAGATTATTATTATTATTTTCTTAGATTATAAATTCTAGATATTTAATATGCGTTTGAAGTATTGTAAACTTTTTAAATATGTATTACTGTCAAATTAAAAGTCATTGCAGTTTAATCAATGTTCAGTTTCTTCGTCATTAATAAAGTCCTTAATGAATTTGATATTTAGAGAAAATGAACATAAAAAGTATACGCCACGTAAATTTTATTAGTTACAATTAAAAGGCCAGAAAAAAAACTTGAAGCTCTTTCATAGATGAGGAAGAGCTGAAAGTTCTGCCAAATGCATTACGTAACGCAATTTTGAAAGTGCCCATTAAAAAACTACTAAATTAAATTTATCTTGGTAAAGAGATAATATGATTTTAAGAATTTTTTGAAAAAAAAATGGAAAATAAGGACCGCTTGTAAAGACTATTTAAAACTAAAAATTTATTACTTCTTACCGCACATCACTAAAAGCCGTTAATTGCAGTGATAGTAGAAACTCACCTGCAAAAAAAAAGACGTCCATTAAAAAATATACTTATAAAACAATATTTGAGTATTTTGAAGAGAAAAAAATTAATACCGAAAGTTAAATAAAATATTGAGAGAGCAGAAAAGCATTTTAGTGAAAATAGTAAATGTGTTAATGAATGATCCGTCAAGTAATTCCATCTTGGGGAACTTTCTCATCGGCTACTATTCGAACATGTTCGTTGTTTTCTCTTCCGTGAGTGAGAGACACGATGGTGGTAGGAGATGTAAAGGACGATAAGCGAGAATGAGAGGGAGGGGTGCGAAGTAAGAGGGTAAAATTGTAAATGTTAAACAAGAGTGAGGGAGAGGAAGAGAGGAGAGGAAGAGAAGAAATGAAACAGAGGTGGGTTGGTAGGTATGACTGGTGCTGTCATATATAATAACCGCATAAAACAGATACGCGCGAACCAACCAGCCCACGAATATATTATGTTGCCGCAGCTAATTTACGATTATAACATACGTGTATAACTATCATTGTTGATATACTGCCGCGACCGAAGGCCTGAAGTAGGCCTGCAGGGGAAAAAGATGGAACGACAGTGAAAGGACGCTTCAGATGAAGAGAGACTACGATCGAGTTTGCTACATCGCATATTAAGCTTTGTCCAAAACTACTTGCTTACAATCCGTGAAAAAACATTGGTCCCTGCTTTACTTATTACTGCTACGAGACCGATCGTGCGCTTGAGCGCGCGCGTTTTCGTCATTTGAGATATTCTGTAATTATCTTTGATTTTTTTTTGAAGTTCGAAACAATTCGAATTAATTCGGAACAATCCAAAGAAATTTGCCAATCCTTTTTAACCCTTCTCAATCCGTGTTTCCACTCCAAATTAAATCCCAATCTCAATATATACATGTCTCAATCCCAAATTCAATGCGAATAGATCCGAGGCTCACTTATCAATCCTTCTTCATTCATATATCAGCACCAACTTCAATACGAACGCATACGGAATCCACTTCTTGAATTCAATCTGACTGAATCCGACATCAGTCCGAATGGATAAGTGTGAATCCGAAACCAAACCGAATGAATCACACACCAATCGGAAAAAGCTTTCACTCTATCCGAGTGAATCGGGAACCAATCCGAACCGAACATCCATTCCTTTTAAATCCGTGCATCAACATAAACTTGAATCCTAACACATCTTTTAATCCTCTTCAAACAGTGCGCTTAATCCCATGAATTCAAGACTGACAAAAAAAGTATTTTCAATCCTTCTCAATTCTTGCACGAACATTAACTTCAATCCGAATTAATCCAAACTCGTCTGATGTTAAAAAAAAATTATATATAACTAACTGAGCTTAGTTATTTTATAGGTTTTAAAATTTAGCTTTTCTAGCTGGCTTTAAAAATTAGTTCAAATACCTAGGAACTTCTAAATGACAAAAAAATACCAGAAATAAATTTAAGGAGTTGAAAAAAAAACTTAAAATTGAGCACATTCAATATCTGCTGTTTGTCGGTTTTCCATTCCTTCAACTGAATACCATTTTTTCGAGTACTTTATTAATTGAAATTCCGAGGTATGTATTAAAAAAGATTTTTTTGAACTAGCTAAAAAATAATTAAACTTGCTGCATTTACATTTTTCACTCTCTATACATATCTATCACTTTTTTTTAGCGAATTTTATTTTTTTTGTTTATTGAGTCACGAGGAAATCTTTTCGGGCCTTTCTAAATAATAAAAAAATTGACATCTATAGATAAAATTATAAAATTTATGACGGGTATAATTTTCTCAAAAACGACTAAATAAACTTCGTATTTTTTCAATATGTTGTTTCTTTTTAATTTCTGTTGCTAAAAGTTCCCGTTCTTATCATCAAGCTTATGTTTCATCTCCTGAATCGTCAATTTGAACATTCCCAAACCATTTTGTACTTGTTGGTAGAAAATTTAGTGAAAATACGGTGATTCGAAAAATAAAGAATTTTTCCAACCTGCTACGTGTATGAAACATGAAAAATTCCCGCGCTTCAAAAATAAAATCCCATAAATTTCCCCTATACATTTGCCCCGCCAATAAACTTATAATTAGTTATTCGACGTGTCTCGAAAATGCGATCAAATATATTAGATATAGTAATGTAGTACTCTTAATACCAAAAAAGTTTTTCTCATATAAATAGAATAAACAATTTTTTGTAATTTCAGAAATCGGTAGTAGTAGGTCATAAAAGTTTCCATAATAGGTCGATCGCTGTTTCTCACAGATGCAAACAAATACGTCAGATTTAGCATTGTTGTTTTCAAATATCAAAAAAGTTTTTCTTTTATAAACAAGGTAAAAAATTTGTAAATAAAAACAGAAAACTACTTCTAATTGGACGATGTACATATAAATAGACATTTTTTTCTAGAAATTTCTGCAGGAATTTTCAGAAACGCGTGACTAAAGCTTTATGCAGTAACCGTTTCTAAATATTACTAAACAGGAACGGAAATTTCAGAAACGACAACTGCACAAAGCTAAGTCATATGTGACAGAAAATTCGATTACAATTTATAAATTTTCAGATATAGTAACGTGAAATTTCAAGGAATTAACACATTTTTTCGGTTCAATAATTCTAAAATAAATATGAAATCTATATTTGTCCAAAAAATATAAATAATAATAGGTCAATATGAGTAAAATCAATATAAATGAATTTGTATGTATCCATGTTACAATAAGTCTGAAAAGAAAAGGCTGTGGCTAGCCTTCCCGAAAAATTGGGGAAGTTGAAAAAGGGGATGGACTAGTCGTCCCGAAAATTCGGGATAAATTCGGGACGACTAGCCAAGCTTATAAAAAATACTTTACTACTCATTCCGAATTTTGGGACGACGAGATACTCCGAAAAGAAAAACTAGTAAGTGACACTTAACACGGAGACTATTTTTTGACATAAGCATAAATTTGATTCATATTATCTTACTAAATATTTACATGTTTTAGGACAAATATAGGCTGCATATATATTTTTATTCGAAACCACCATGTTATGAACCTATTTCACCCCAGAAAAGTGAGCGTTTAGATAGCCCTTCACCGAACAGTATCAGCAACTGACGGTTTATTACTTCCAAAAATGGCCACTTTGAAAATTTCGCGCCGTGTGAGATTACTAATTACAACCCAAAGAGCTGGCTCCCATCGTGGTCATCGACGTTTCGAAAATGTTCACAGAAAGTCATTTTACAACTAATAGACCGTGAATTTATATTAAAATTATTAAATCACACTTTTTGCATCCATTTTTGATTAAATACACGCATACAGAGCAAACCATGCCAAACAGACAGCTTTGCCCTTTTAGAAGCGAGGAGTGCGCAGTAGCAATACTGCGCACTCCTTCCCGTGGCGGTAACTTATATTTCTGTTACTATTTAGGAATTTTAGGAAACTATTTGTGATTTTCAGATACCGCTTCTGAATGTTAATAAAAATGTACTAAATTTACGATAAAAATTACCGAATTTCGTTTGCAGTAAACTAATGTCGTAAATTTCAGTAACCTTAGTAAATTAAATGTGTCGGAATTTTCCGAAAATTTCTAACAGTGTAACTCAAAATCTTACCAGACTTGGATCTGGTCGAATTATATCGAAATATGTCAAAAAAGTGAATTTTAAAATTTACATAATTTTAAATCTCCCTCTATGAGGAAGTAATTATATAATTAGAATTTCAATAATGAATTCATTATTCGAGCTCGAAAATGAAGATTGCAGCACGAGAAACAGAGTAAAACCCTGTATGGATTCTGGGGTGATGTTGCAATTTATTTTCTGAAAAACCCCGGAGTCGAATTTCGTTTCGTAGCATGTTATCTCCAATTGGCATCGGTTCGTAATTCACGGGCTTGAACGAAGAAGCTACGGTGAAGCAAAATAGGCGCCAGACTTACGACTCTCTCGCGCAAATACTTATTTATCTCAACGTTAATGAACTTGACTCATTCCATTTTGCGGGAAATTTACAAGTTATTTTGCACTGAAATACTAGTGTGATAATATTTTATCAATGCCACACGTTTGGCCGGAACACGGTTATAAAGTATTTTGTGGCATCTTCCTATGTAGAATATCCTCCTATCTCCAGTGTGAACCATTTATTTTGTTACTAAGAATTATTATTCATGTTGTTATTCAATGTCCACTATGTGGTTCCGATCGAAACAGAAAATCCTCCCAGTGATCGTATAATTTTTTATTCATCGAGTTTTTGTAATCATAAAGCAATTTTCTTATACTTGTCGTGAAAGAATCGCAAAAGGCAATGGAGTAAAAAGAACTTGAGGTTTGAAAACGACAAAAAGTTGTCAAAGAAGAAACATACGGTCGTTGAAAATCCCCATTGAATCAGTGTAAGAAGTCGGCAAGATTCTGCGCCAAAGGCTCACCGCACACCTTTTTCCGCCAATGATTGCAATTGAAAGCGGTCGTGAGCGGATTTGATGTCCAACATATAAAGACGCCGGACCAAGTATTGGAATGGTTGAGTTGGAAAGTAGATAAGAAGTTGGGACGAATGAGAAAAGACAGCTGGATATTCGACGGATGACAGTTACATGTCAATATACCGGATTAAAAAGTGGTTCAGCCTCCTGATCTCCCCCAAGACAACCTCCCGGCTGCATTGCGGATGTTCTGTAAAAAAGGAACGATCTGATATCCCCGATGTGTTGACGGAAACTGATTTGGAATTTTTTTGATCCGGAAGTTTCTGCGATGATAGAATGAGTTTAGCTCGCAATGTGAGGTCACGAAATTCAACTCAAGAAAAAAGAAAAGGGAAGTAGCTATCTATTTTTTACGGCTTCAGTTAGCCACAATCCCAACCTGCGATTTTGCCAAAATTCTAATGATTTTAATCAATTGCATCGCCACAATTTTTCTCCATCTGACAGTGGTTTTGAAATTTCAGTAATTTTTTTGCAAATTAAGATTTAAGATAACTGAAACTATAAATAAACTAATACACCATTTGGTAGAGCGACAAACTGTGACACTAGAACCATAGCGTGCTATCTTGATTTTTCGAAATTACTTGATTTTCGTTTGTTTCTTATTTATTCCTATTACTTCACACAGAAAAGAAGTAAGGCAATCCTGACTTTCCAAATAGCAGATAAAAAATTATGGAAAATCTAATAGACAACAAACAATAGAAAGTATTATAAAAATTATTTCAAGAATACATATCGCTAACAGCCGAAAACTGTTTAACATTTTTTTAAGTTGCTATAGGTCCTAAGCTATTGAAATTTTTAGTGTGGGCTTTCGTGGTTTTTAATTCAAAAGTTTGTAAGATTCTATTTAAGAAATCAGAATCTATTCAATATAAAAGGGGTAGCAGAAGGATGCAACCAGAGACAGGGAGCACCTCGAGGGTGGAAAGTTTGAAAAATAAATAACAAGGTGCTAAGCGCTTGTGAGCGAAAAGGGTCTTCGGGGATGAGTCTCGACTAACCCCTCTGGTTTTTCCGAACAGATATCGTACCCGTACCTTGACACTGAGAGAGAATAAGCGAGAGAGAGAAAGAGATTGCGGGGAGGGGGCGAGAGGGTGGTATTTAGGGGGAGAAAAGTTGGAAACCTCGGTAACTGCGGTCGAGAGGCCTGTTTAACAGATTTAAAAAATCACCAATAACTACGAGGGGGCTGTTTCGTTCCTCAGTGGGGTAAGCCGGTAAGGTATGTAACTACCACGCAGAGTAAGTGAAGCTGCGGGGACGACAGCGGGCATGTCATTTTTCATTTTAATGGTAGCCCGAGCAGATCACAAACTCCTTTTATCAGGGCCGCATCCCTAAGCTTCAAATTAAGAACCCCTTTTATCTAGGTATAAAAATATACTTTAAAATACTGCACCACTATAAAATCAATTATTCGCTTTTACAAGGTGAGGTTTTTTGTTGCGTAAAATGATTTAATTGGAACTTGGAGAGGGTGAAAATAAATATGTTAGGATGTTTCCCTTAGTATCAATGCCTTAATTAGAATTAACATTAAATTTCAATATCGTAGAATCTGAGGCCATTTTGCTTTAACAGATAAATGCGCACGTAATCGATTTTGATTTACTTTCATCTTTTTTAAAGTTCTGATGAAATCGATTGCCAACAGTGACTGACAACCTCTCCCTATGACATAATTTACTTGTCAGTTGAGTTGTAAATAATTGTGACGAATTATAAGAAAAGCGGTTGAATTAAAAAACTAAAGAACATTTTGGGAAGAGATATTCCTGTCTTATGTTCTATATCCTTTTAATTTTGTTAGGATTTTCCTGATTGTGAGGATGGATGTTACAGCCCTGGTCCAGGCTCCCCTCGTTTATTTGTTTCTCTCCTCCTCTTGTCTTTCACGGCTCTTCAGCTCTTGTGCTCCCGCTGCTCCCTCGACCATCCTCTTTCTTTAAGGTCGTTCTTCCTCTTATCCGCTTATCCACTTCTTCCTTCTTCTCTAGCAGCAACTTTACTCCTGATCTCACTCCTCTTCTACGTCTTAGCCGCGAGCCAGCCTCATTTTATCTCGGTGCAAACGTCTTAATAGCCTGCGGCCTCCGTCGCGTCGCATCGCCATTCTTACCACCGTGGTCCATGACTATCGTCGGCCTCACCCCGTGTCGAACCCGCTTCTTCGCCTGACTTAGCTCGAAAAGCCTACGGAAGCTGATTTATTTTTAGGCTCACGACTCCCTTCATTTTATGGCAGTATGTTCATGGCTCATAGCATGCTGGCAAAATAGTACAAGTTCGGGTCCTTTCAACCCCTAACTCGGGAAATGGTTTTTTTAAGGCTAATTTAAATATAAGAGTAATCATTAAGAGGAGGTAACCCGATAATTTATAAGTAATTATTTTTAAGTCAGATGATCATGAAAGCTAAACGTCGTCAACATAAAAGTTCATTTTCCCTGGTTATACAAATCAAAACTTCACTGATTCACAATAAGTTTTCTGCAATTTGAATCAAAACGGATAATATTCATAATAATTCGTTCATATTTGTATTTCTCTGATGACAGCTATAAAAGTAGTACTCAATTATTTCTTATATAAAATTGATCATAACAAAAATCTATTTTCCTCCTCAAATTCGGAACGATTTCCCGATTAATGATAAGTTTGGAACAAAGAAAGCTGGAAGGAGTTCTCGGTTGAATGAAGAGAGATGTGCAAAGCAATTTGATGTGGAGAGATTCCGGATGGATTGTGCTGAGCTAATGACATTCGGACTGCTGCCGTCATGTCAGTGCGAAGAGGTGAGAGAAGCTGTCAACGCTCGCATGTGTCACTGGTGGTACCATCGCACCCATCGCATCGAGCGGCTTCTACGTTTCGCTGGGGTTTCGCTTTTGTAACACCACTTACGACAGTCCAACCTGTCGCCTCTTGTCTCATCTCACTGAACGGACCATTTCTTCTTGCGTTTAGATAAGGCAAAAAACCGGAAGCATCCTGAACCCTCTTTCAGGGATTTCATGCTAACGTGCCGCCTGTCCAAACTGATAATCTTACTTAAACGATACCCTCGCGATGTATTTATTCTTCTTATAAGCAAACATCCCACTAAAAAGAATACAAAAACAGAAGCACTAAAACATTCGTCACTCAAGGAAATCTCAGTGTTGACTGTTAAAAGCAAAACATCATGTTTTGTTCATGATATAGCAGATTCATACTTAGTTGACTTTCATTATACTAAAATAAAGTTTGTATATTAGCTACTGCAGAAGCAACATTTTAAAAGAATTTCAATTCTTAAAATATTCTTCTGAGAGTTATAGAAAAATTTAAGAAGAATATATCCTTTTTTATAGAAGGTCTGAGTTGCACCAAATTTAAGCTGCAAGTACTAAAAGATAAATTTCTAATTAAAATCTTACGATTCCAACATTTCACGAGGAAAAAATGGATGCTTACCCATAACATCTAGGTGTTTCAGGTTCACATATTTGATGTTTAGCTATAGGACAGTCATCTAGACTATTTTAACTATTTTACCCTATCCAAACAATTTGCAACATTATTATTAATATTTGTAAAGAAAATATTAGTAATCATCATTTTTCCACGAGTTCACATATGACGCGAAACGACATCGAACGATATTGACTATAAGCCTTATCCAGCGGCCGATAGAGGTCTGGCGTGTTTTTCTGTACTGGATCAACATCTTGGATGTTTCAGTTTAACATAAAAATATATTTAAGCCTAATGCCTCAAAAAGATAGTAGATGTTACGTGTTGATATATGTATGTTTGGCGATACTGTTCTATACATATTTCGAACCTCTACAATTGAAAATCCATTTTTCTCCGTGTTTTATACATCAGATTTTGTGACATTATACTTATACGCTTATACGCTTATAACACTCGACATCATTTGATGCATTTTTCTCGACAAATCACGTCACAAATAATTAATGTCTCCTGCTGTGAAAGTCATCTGCCCCTCGTAATTTTATCTACAAATTAAAAAATATCAGTTGAAAGAGCTCGAAATTAATTCATCCCCTCAATTTTATGTCTCAATAAATTATTATGGATAAACAGCATGAAAGAAATGTATCAGATATGCAAAGAATGGAGATTACTAACGCAATGCCTGAGTAAACTTTCCCCAATTCTTTCATTTAAGTACATAAGTACTCAGGAAACCAGGTATGAATAAATTTGGAGTAGACCCCTAATTATGATGGTAATTCAGTAGATGGCGCGTTGCAAATGGTTTGATTAACCAGCGTTGTCATTGTTGGCCTTTGTGACAGCACCTACTTAGGCGAACACGACTAACGATAGACTATAAAGCATCCCTCAAGCATGTGAGACCGGCTGCTAAAAAAAAGAAGTGCTAGGGTTAGTGGGGTGAATACAATGGCAATTCGTGGACGAAAAGTTTGATTTATCATTTGCGCCAACTGGGTGGGTATTTGTATTGAAGTCGGAATGAAATGTGACATAATAGGTGGCGATGGATTCCCCAGGTCATTGTAGTCGCGGTAATAGGTGACAAGACCGCTCGCATGAGGGCAGATATCGCAGGATTTGATTTACCTTCAACTTTGTAATTGCACCGCCATTCCCGAAATTTGCATCAAATTATTTTTCGATTACTGTCATCATTCTATTATAGGACATTATTTAGCAATGAGTTGCATCTATCAGATTTTCCATGTAAAAACATTTTTCATATATGGAGAGAATTTTATTACCAATGCTTGTTACGTTGACAGGGTTGCTGCAGAATTCCGATTTTTAAATCCAATTTAAGTTTTAACGAATTTCAAATTCGAAATACTCAATACTTGAAATTTCATTCCGTTTCTAGGATAAGACTGAAAATTTTAAACAGCTTTCATATTTGAAATGCACAGACATCCAAAATTTTAATTATAATCAACTTAAAGGATTACACGTTTTAAACATATTTCTTTCGCAAATTTCAAATTTGTCAACATGCATAATTTTGTGATGTTGATAGTTTATATTCAGTTTGAACTTAATTTATCTGAATTTAAAAGTTTTGTTAATCGAAGTGTATAGGCGTTTTTTAACCAGGAAGAAATTTTAATTTCAATTATTTTCAAAACAGTGCACTTCTTAACTCTATCATTTTGATGATTGATAATACTTTTCATTATCTTGTAAAGCAAAAAAAATTTCGTTATCATTTAAAAGGTGAAATCTTTTCGTTGGATTTTTTAATTCTTGACACAGCCCATATTTATATTTTGTTCAGTTTTAAATAGATACATCTTTTAAATCTTCCTTAAAAGATTTTGATGAATGTATATTTATAATTGTTATGTTAATTCAACGCAATTGCGATCAAATTTATACCAAGCAGAAAGTAAAGGCAAAATAGATACTATAATCTAATTATATGAATTGTAAGAGTGATACGTAGACACATAATCTACTGTAAGCAATAAGCATATATCAAGGCAAAAAGAAACCCTGTAATTGGTGTAAAATCTGCTGGGATTTCAATAAATATGAATAGGAATATGCTATGAATCCTTCAACTTGTAATCTATTTATTTCAAAATTTTTCAATTTATTCAATTTTGAACGTCCTCAATTTAAATCGTTCATCTATTCAACTATTCAATCTTTTAACATATAATATATAATTAATTCTTTATTTCTGGACGCTTTCAGTTTCATATTTTCCACTTCTATTAATGTGTTTAATTAAAACTGCTTCATTTTCAATTTTAAATCGACCATCGGTAGAGGCTTTCATTTGAAAATTGCACAAATTTGAAACACAACATTTTTAAACGTAAGCTTTAAAATTATTCAATGTTGAACGATTTTTGGCTGAAAATACAAATGTATTGAATTTCACACGCTTTCAGTTTGAAAATTTTGATTCCAAGGGCGTTTAATTAAAAACTTTGCACAAAAAATAAATAAAACCCTTTAAATCATTTCAAATTTGTTAGGAGTCAAAGCCTAGATACTCCGTTCAAAAAACTTTATGCATTTTCCAGCTTCTCCAGAACATTTTTAAAACCTCGATACCTTTCTAAGAATGTCCAGCTTTTCCTGGCTCCGTAGCCAACCCTAGCTGTAAAATTTTGCTAAGTAGATAATACTATATTAGAATACTAGATATTAGATATAGAATTGAAAGCACGTGAATTATTTCGTTTTAACCAATCCTCAATAAATAAAAAATTATTTCTGAATAAAAAAAAATAATAATGATTAAGTGCCCTTGAGTCAATTTATATCTTGAGATGGCACAGGAGCATATTAAAATCTTTATATATATATTGAAAGGCTTAGCAAATAGAAGGTATTACACACGTTGTGACAATTGACATAATAAATTATTGATAGGAGCAGATGGTTTTGCCGCAAAAGTTGAAAATGAAATTTTTTCCAAGTCCCCTCTGGTGTTTTCCCGAGAATGGTTTTGGAAGAGTGAATGTCATTTGACTAACTGATGCAGTACACATTGTTAGCGCTGAGTGGCAAACCCAGCCATGACAGAATCCACCCCTGTCGATGTTGTATATTTTTTGGATCTCGATTTAGTGTGATATATGGCTGAGGCTTTACACGTTATGGTGGCCTTGTATACTGGTACGTTCCGCACAAACGTTACATTGCATATACTGACATTTATCCAAAACCAAAAATGAAACGAGGGTGTTCCAATATGTGACAACAAAATACCCTTCCTTTTCACTAATTAGACCTTTTTATCGAAGCTTGTCGATTTATCATAAAAAAATCTTATCAAATTTAACTTGATCTTAAAAAATTAGATAAACTTATTACATTTACTCTATGGATGTCACTTAATTCCTTAAATGGCTTACGTATAAGATACTTCAGGAACAAGAGGATAAACAGTTGTGTTAAGTCAAACTACCCTAGTTCAGAACGAGAGCCATTAATACTACTATTAGCAGTCGTTTGGCTCCTACGTGCTAAATCTCGAAAGCCCCAACTGTGTTCGGGTAAGTGATTTTTCTAGCGCTATGCGTCTAATTTCAACCTCTAATCGAGTGCCATAAACTTCGTCGGTTACGTGATATTAAATCCGCGTGACTAGCATTAAGGGTATTTCAGTGAAAGCCCCTGGTCTTGAGTTACTTTTTCAAGAGGGAGAACAAAATCGGAATTTTCTACAGAGCGAAATATTTCTGGTTCTGCGCTGACACTGAAAGTATATATTTATAATAAATTTAAATTTAAAATTTAAAGATTTTTCGGGTTTCAATCGTGTGCGAAACTATGAATGTTGCCGACGTTTCGTGAACATTGCAGTTCACTTCTTCAGGGCTGACCTGAAACTGAAGTTTCAGGTTATGTTGTTCTTATATATGTATTCTCTACGATGCCTGTGATTGGCCAGAGTGCCCCATGGTGGGGACTGCTTGAACTTGATTGGCCAATCAAGTCCTTTTTAAAAAACCCGGGAGGACGGAAAGCCAAATCGGATTGGTATTATATCCATTGTCCCTATTGATGTTATTAGGGTGTTTCAAGATTTCGATTGCTTCTCTATGTTTTCTTGGAAATTTATTGTATGTTTTGGCAATGACGGTTGTTTTGTCAAATAAAATACTATGTCCTGTTTCGATATGATGCTCAGCTACTGCTGATTGTGTGAAATGTTTTAGCCTAACTTTACTCTCATGTTCCTTTACACGTTGACTTACCGCCCTCCCGGTTTCTCCAATATAGACTTTACCACAAGAACAAGGGATTTGATATACTCCCGGATCACTGAAAGGTTCCTTTTTATCTTTAGGGTTGTTTAGAAGTTGTCCTATTTTTGCAGGTGGTTTAAATATAGTTTGGATGTTGTGTTTGTTGAGAATTCTTCCTATTTGTTCCGTGATACCTTGAATGTAGGGTAGGATGGTGGTTGTTTTTCTCTCTCTTTCTTTAGTAGGTTGTGTTGACTTATTTTCTTGAGTGTATTTTCTTATTGCTTTATTAATTTGTTTGTTTGTGTAATCGTTTTGTATTAGGATTTGTTTAACACTTTGTAATTCCTTTTGTAAGTTATCTTTATCTGTTATGGAGACAGCTCTGTATACAAGGGAATTGATGACCGATTGCTTTTGAGATGGGTGGTGGTGGGAGGAGGCATGCAGGTATCTGTTTGTATGCGTGGGTTTTCTGTAAACTTCATGTCCTAATGTGTTATCAGATCTTTTATAAACTAGTACGTCCAAGAAAGGTAATTTTCCGTTCTGTTCTATTCCCATAGTGAACTTGATATTAGGGTGTATTTGATTGATGAAATCGAAAAATTTGTTTAGTTCGTCTAGTCCGTGTCTCCAGATGACAAAAGTGTCGTCAACGTAACGGCACCAGAATTCCGGTTTAAGCTTGGATTTGTTAAAGATTTTAGTTTCTAAATTTTCCATAAAAATGTTGGCTATTACAGGTGAGATTGGAGATCTCATTGCTGCTCCTGTGGCTTGTTCGTAGAATTGGTTATTGAAAGAGAAATAGGTATTAGTGAGACAGTGTTCTATTAAAGGTGTGAGATTGGAGGGGAAGTTTGCAAATGATTTAATAATATCGATTGTATCAGAGATTGGTACTTTTGTAAAGAGAGATACTACGTCGAAACTTACTAGGATGTCTTGGGGTTGAATGTGAATTCGTTGTATTTTTCTGATGAAGTCAAAAGAGTTTTTGATGTGTGTGATAGAGTTTCCTGTGAAAGGCTTTAGTTTTTTGGCGAGAAAGCGTGCTAGGTTGTAAGTTGGAGAGTTTATTGCGCTGACGATCGGTCTGAGTGGGATGTTGTTTTTGTGAATTTTTGGAAGTCCGTAAAGTTTTGGAGAGATAGGATTAGTAGGTTTTAATTTAGATATTGTATCGCTGTCAAGATTTGAGTCTTTTAGGAGGCTTTGTGTTTTTCTGGTTATTGTTTTTGTGGGGTCTTTTTTAAGCTTTTTATATGTATCGTCAGTAAGAAGGTCCATGATTTTGTTGTTATAGTCTTCTTTATTCATAATTACTGTTGTGTTGCCTTTGTCTGCGGGTAATATTATGATGTCTTTATTCTGATTGAGTTCTTTAATAGCTGTTTTTTCTTGTTTTGTTAAGTTTGAGGAAGGAAGTTGGGCTTCGCGTAAAATGTTGGCTGTCCTACGTCGTATGTCATTTGCTTTTTCGGGTGGAAGGGTGTATATTGTGGATTCCAAATTACTGATGATTTCTTCTTTTGGGATTTTGGAGGAGGTATATATCTGTTATGAAATTTCATTAGACATGTCACAATGCCTACGAGAATAAATGGATACTATATGTGTCTTTGGAATTTAATATTAGCGACAATCAAATTATTATTACTTTTTTCTCATAATAAATTATGGTATCTAGGGATAAGAGAAGAAATTAATTCTTGACACATATCTCTTTTATAATTTAATACCAATAACTTATTTTCCAATGATTAAACAAACAATAGTAAGAGAAAACTTCTTTTGCAAATTTCTTATATGCCTAGTTTCGTATTTATGTCTGTAGTGCACGCGATTCATTATTTATGTAGACGTTTCTCCACGTTCATTAAGCATATCAGTTTGTATTCACAGAATATTATTCATTGACTCATGCTCATAAAGTAAACAGTATCCAATATTCTGGTTTTCAGTATCTCGCTTCAATCTGGTCAAATGTACCTATCTGCAGTTGTAAACTTCCAATATACAAAAGAGAAGGTCTTTTTATAAGAATTTTGTACTCGTTTAGTAATCTTTCTTAAACTGTGCAGTGTAATGCAATGCAATACAGGAAAGGGTGGGTTGTGTATTATGCTTCTAGTCAGAAATAAATTCTAACAAAAAGAGTATGCTCGATAATGAAGGCATCAGTTATTACATTGTTCATAATAATAATCCAATAGGATACCATATTATTAACAGACAAGCCTCAAAGTCAATGAAAACTATCAATTTCTTTATCACGCTGCAGATTAAATTTGTACAATTTCTAAAGATGGAGCATTGAGGCGAAGATAAGATCATTTCTATTTTAACTATTTTGGCTTGAAAACTTTATTATTTGAAGATTCAGAAGTTTAATTGAGACTCATTTAATGACCCTTACTAAAAAATGATACATTGCTTTAGGTTAGAAAAATCAATTCTGTTTCCTCAACAAATGGTTCCCCCTCGGTAACTGGTGCCTTTACCCTATGCTGTATTGTATTATTTATCCAGCGAAAATTCTATGCAAAAATCGAAAATTCCAAATTTACGCCTAACAAATTTCAGCGAAAAAAAGGTGGCTGTTTTGAGAAAATTTCGTGTCTTAATTAGGATGTGTCTAGTCGTCCCAAAAAATTGGTTGAGTTGGAAAAGGGGATGGACTAGACGATTAGCCAAGCTAGTCTAGTCGAAGTCAAGCTAGTCTATATTAGAAAAATTGAAATAGCTTTACCATTTTTTTTTTCATTTTGCTCATCGATTTCAAACAAGTAAAAAAAAAATAACAACCTGGAAAAAGAAAAATCTCAAAAATTGCAAAAAGAGCAAGGTTTTAAAAAAAATGTCCCCTAAAAAGAAAAAAAAATACTAAATGGAAAATTGATGGTAAGTGTACTATGTTAGTGCAAATTATTTCTCAAATATTCAGAAACAAGTGGGGTTTTTGAGATTTTTTTCAAAGAAATAAATAATTTTACTTTTTTTTATTTTAAAAAACTTTGGGCGCAAAAAAAGGGGCGGATTTTCCGCTCATTTTGGGGTCCCTCTTTTCAATATCATTCGTGTCTAGATGTAATCCAAACCTTTTTGAGACAAATCAACGACAGTATGTTATTAAATAATTAAAGATACTCCCACTTCAAAGCCACATCAATGCCCAATTGAGGGTCTGGATCGAGAAACTCGCTCAGCGCTTGAGATCGGGTAAAAGTACTGTCCAAACATCTGGGTGAACGGAAATTTTAAAAGTAAAAAAGTCAATTTTTCAAATTTACAGGCTTGTAGATAATGACGGGACGGAACTTTTTTCTATTTTCGGTTTTTTGATCAGATGATTATTTTTAATAATAAGCCTAATAAACTAAAAAAATGTCTCCCCAAATTCAATTAGTTTTTAAGAAATAAATCGTCGTAAGTTAGGCAAATATCATTGAAACTGTTTCAAACTTGATATACGAACAAAATATACCCTAGCGATGCTTACAAGACCATCAAAAAGTTGAAAATCGCCTATTGTTTATTAATATTTAATTGCAAATTGAGACAGATCGGTAACCCCGTTTTTTCAGATTCGCCGACAAAAAGTGTCGAGGGAACTTTAGAGTTGATACAACTTCCAGTGAGACATTTGTTTCTTAATATTAAAGAAAGATTTGTGGAAATTTTTAGATCGATTCATTGAAAATTGGCGGAAATATGCATTTTACAATAAAGCATGAGGCGCCGCCAACGATAGCTCCGTGAGTACTGAGCCACCATCAGGCAGCGGGCTAGCCGGTTGGCTTTCCAGAACTCAATTTTAAATGATTTTTTAATGGTTATCTGCTTAAATGACACCCTTCACCTTCCCAAGCAATATCAACATGACAAACTATGATTTATACGGTTACTTAATTAAATAAATTTATTATTGTTATTATTATTTCTAACACAAATATATCACATAAACTGAATAGAAACGGTCTCTATGACGAGAATAATTTAATAAATAACGGTAGTTAAACTTTTAATACATGAACGTAATTATCTAAATATTATTTGTCGGCAAATGATGAAATAATTTTATCGTAATATTATTTCTAACACAAATATATCACATACACTCAAGTGAACCGATCTTTAGGACGACTATAATTTAATGAATAACAGTAGTTAATTTTTTCACTGCATACATGTAATTTTCAAAATGTTATTTTTCGGCAGATGCTTCAATAATTGTAATTTAGGTATAATTCACTTGTATCACAATCAGACCTCCATAATAATCATTAAAAAATCATTGAAAATTGAGTTCTGGAAAGCCAACCGGCTAGCCCGCTGCCTGATGGTGGCTCAGTACTCACGGAGCTATCTTTGGCGGCGCCTCATGCTTTATTGTAAAATGCATATTTCCGCCAATATGCAATGAATCGATCTAAAAATTTCCACAAATCTTCCTTTAATATTAAGAAACAAATGACTCACTGGAAGTTGTATAAACTCTAAAGTTCCCTCGACACTTTTTGTCGGCGAATCTGAAAAAACGGGGTTACCGATCTGTCTCAATTTGCAATTAAATATTAATAAACAATAGGCGGTTTTCAACTTTTTGATTGTCTTGTAAGCATCGCTAGGGTATATTTCGTTCGCATATCAAGTTTGAAACAGTTTCAATGATATTTGGCTAACTTACGACGATTTATTTTTTTAAAACTAATTGAATTTGGGGACACATTTTTTTTAGTTTATTAGGCTTATTATTAAAAAAAATCATCCCATCAAATAACCGAAAATAGAAAAAAGTTTCGTCCCGTCATTATCTACAAGCCTATATATTTGAAAAATTGATTTTTTTACTTTTAAAATTTCCGTTCACCCAGATGTTTGGACAGTACTTTTACCCGATCTCAAGCGCTGAGCGAGTTTCTCGATCCAGACCCTCAATTATAATTTAACATCTTTCATTCAAAATAGAAACACTGGTCAGGGCCTTGTCAGCGCAAGTTTTGAAATGAGGCTAAGTAGGAAGTTTTATGCACGGGAAGGTGCATATGTTGCGACTTAAGTATATGATAAGATTCTGTGCAAAATTCGGAATCGATTTTTTTACCTGCAGGCGACATTTAATTTTAACTAATTCTAAATATTTTCTATAAGAAGTAAATGATTTAGCCCGAAGTACACGAGAAAGCAGTATTTAAAATTTGAAAACATAAGAAAGTAATTGTAAGATGAAAGAGATGTGAACTAAGTTCATGAGGATGCTGATTACTGAGCTGCGAGCAGAGCAGAGCAGAGGCCAGCATCGGGTCATGGACAAGGTGAAGTGAAGCAAGGTTAGGTGAGGTGAGGGGCATCAGTCAAGGGATTAGCAGGATAAGCCCTCGAGGGGGACTTGTTAATTGCTCTGTAGGCAGGCTGGGGAAGACGGGGTGGGTGTCGCTATAACAGCCCTGGGGACCGAAGAGAGACTGTGCTATAGAGAGGACACAAATCACGCCAGAGTTACGGACTTAAGGAGGCTTACTACATGGCCACAACCGGCACAATGTTACTACCAATGGATCTTGCATAGATACACGTGCCAAAGGCACACATATGGTTTGCGGGTTAAGTCACGGGGTCAGAAAAGTCGGTCCAAAAAAAGACTGAGTTCACTGAACATTCTCCGAACTCATTCATTAGAGTTTCGACCAATTTATGTTCTCTTCATTTAGTCTCAATTATAAATAGGATTCCTTCTAACTAAGACATATTCCTACACAGTTCGTGTGGATCTGAAAAAACTGCAGTTTTACCGAAAAATCTGTTCAGTTGAATCATTACATAATTATTTTCGTACCTTTTTCAACATAAAACTTTTTTCACATCATACCAAATTATTTTGGAATAATTGCCTAGGGGCTGGAGAAGAAAACATGCTGATTATTGTATATGAAGATATTTAACAAATAGTATAAGATTCAGTATTTGAAACAAATTATTAGACATGATATGATAATAACATGTTTAAAATCTTTTAAGGTTATTTTAAACGTGAATTTCTTTTGAATTTAGACGTAAGTATCGCATAAGCAATAATCAATATTTAGGAAAATTTTAATTTTTAATTTCCTCAAACCTACCAAATTTAATTATATCAGAAGTTATTCATAATTTTTAAAGTTTTGACATTTTCATTGTTTCGCAATGTCTTCTTGATAATAGTAGCAAACGAAATTTACTTTTAAAGACATGGGAACTGAACAGTTTTACATTGGGTTCCTCATAAAGTTTATCTTTGAAATAAAATGATCAAACTCTGGAGGCTGCGAGAAGCAAAAATAGTTTGAAATTTGGCTATTTGCAAACATTTTACTGTTTTATATGAATTCCCTTTTGAATGTCTATACATAATTGAATGTCACACATGAACATTTTCGAGCTTCTCGAGGTCATCAACCCAATATTATTTATCATAGGACCTTAGTATCATTAAAATGTGTTATCGACCATTAATTAAGACCATTTATACAAATTATAATTATCTTCACAGAAGCTTTTTGAATATTGACTTACAAATTTTATTAGTTAACATTTACAAAATAATTGTATTTTAAGTAGGTTTGGGATTGATGGAAAAAAAATATTTTACTTCAATACGATATAGCTTTTCCAAAAACGAAGTTTCGAAAAAGAATTGTGTTCATTTTCACCCGTGCAATCTTAGACTATTAACTATGTAGGACAGCGATCTTACAGTTCATTAAAACTACAATCTCTAGATGTTAAAAAATGGATATTACTGGATAATATCCTAAATTATAAAATGTTATATCCTAAGATATTAATTATTAGCATCTATAATCCAAGATTTTAAGATTTAACCAGTGGCATAGCCAGGATTTCATAAAGGGCGGGGTTCGAAAGGCTGAACAAAAAGTACGTTACTACTTACAGGGAAAAATTAGGATAATTTAAGACATAAAATTTATAAATGTCATATATATAATCCTTGCCGGAAAAATGGTTACAAAATTATGAAAATGCTAGATTATTACGCACATCCATTAGACTTTCCTATAATATTTTCAATCATCCATTAATTAAGACCATGTTAGAGCTATTCGGTTTTATATAAGGGGCAAGCCATATTCCACGTAGACAGTTATTGGTGGGGGAGGGGAGGTGTCAAAAATCCATGATTGTTCACGAGGGGTGCCGGGGGTTCTAGCCAAAATCCACGTGGACGAATGTTCTTCTGCAACTGTGGATTTCTTTTAAGAAAAAAAATGAGAAAATAGAAAATTTGAACTAATTTTTGTTTGGACCTCATTTCTTGTATCATTAGGCCTTTTTTAAAGAAAAAAGTGATAAAAATTGTCCACGTGGTACATGGACGGCCCGCAAAAGCGCGCTCGTTCATTTCAGACCGATTAAAGAAGAATCTAGAAAAAAAAAGTCTTAATACAATACCAAATATGGGCTTGTTTTAAGGTGTAACAAAAAGAAGACAGGATTTGCTAAAAACTAGAATAGGATTAAGGCTTTAAAGGAAAGCGATTGAGGAACTAAAGTTGAGACGTTGCATGGGCTGAAAAGTAGTCGCAAGCCAGAATCTGGGCTTGAATGTAACTGCTATACTGTCTAAAACTAGCCGTAAGCCAAAACGTGGGCTTGAAGAAAGCGTTATCGCAGACTAAAATATAGGAGAAGGACTAAAGCAATAATAAATGCATATAATTTTGTTTCTTATCATGAGACTATAAAAAAGTTTACATTTAACACTGAAACATACGAAACTCTTGTTTCATTTGCTGTGTAACAACCTAATTGCGATCCATTCATAATGTGAAGAGTTGTGTAGGTTATAGGTGTCGAGACGCGAGAACCCCGACTATACGACTGTGCGGTGAATAACATTAACAAGAGTATATGATGAGTTGTTCTAACCTCGAATATGGTTGAGAATATGTTAAATTAGGTTTAATAAATAGAGCAGGTTAAATAAGATATAATTTCACTTAATAAAAACTTATAATTGACGCATTTCGCATGCTTGGCGTGGCGTCTATTTTCCTGCTCCTGTCACAACTGCGAGAAGACGTTAGATTTTTGAATCTCGCTTCTAGAGGGCTAAACAGTAGCCTCAATATCGTCTTCTTTTTAACTGCGAAGATCTTGCTATCTTAATAAGTCTAGTGGGGCTTGTTTCAAGATGAATATTTGCAAAGAAGCCATATCAATGAATTAATTTTAGTTCTAAGCCGATAAGGCCTTCTTTTAAAACGATATTCATGCTCTCATTTAGTATTGGGCTTAATTTAAGGCAAAAATAAAAACAAGACCAACCCAACTTTAAGACTTTTTTTTCTGTGTACGGTTTGAAACGAATTATTCCATTTTATTATATTAGATTATATGCATATACATTATGTTATTCCTATTATAAAAGTATATTGTTAAAATTTTTACTTAATATTACACCCGCAGTATAATAATACATATATAGTACCGTAAGTGGGCGGTTAGGTAAATATGTCTGTTCTATGGTCAAGGGGGGGGGGGGGGGGGGCGACACCCAAAACCCCTCCCTTGGCTACGCCACTGGATTTAACTTTCATATTGTAATCCAGATCCACTAGACAACCTCAAAAGTATATAGAACTTGTGAAAATTAAAATGAAAGGGGTTAAGTTTTTATACATATACAAGTGGCAACGGCATGTAATGAAATGAAATATAAACTTACTTATTTTATAGATCCAAATCAAGTGTGATTTAGCAGTAATAATCACTTGATCACTTATTACTTTTTACGATGCGAGTGGATGTAAAGTATGACACCATATGACACGCGCCACGACCATCTGAGACTCAAGGGACGCCTAAAAGTTTCAAATTCGGAGATGCTAAATTTAATTTTTAAAGATTATAACAATATAACATCTAGAGATGACATCTGGTAACACTTTCATATATTAGAAAAAGATTATAGATTATACGCGCTAATATACTTTTCTTTGCGGGCTATTATCCTCTAATTCTAATATCCACTTCGTGTCATCCTTTTTTCTCAGTGTAGATTAAATAAACAAATCAATTGTCGAATTTACGTCAAAATTCCACCAATTAAGAACAAATTATTCAATAATTATTCAAAATGTTTTGGCCAAAATGAATCAAATAAAACAATGTTCCCGACTTTAAAATGATAACATCAGAATCGTATTCAGTGCACAAAAATCTATGAAAAGAAACTTTTCCCTCGATCAGCCAAAATCGACATTTTTTTTAAGTTCTCTTCAAAATGAGGCCCAATTTTATATTGCGTAATTTTTAACATTTCATTTTGAAACTTTACATTCCATAACATAAAAATTTCCAAATGTCAACGAGCAAATTGAAAAAAATTTATTTTTTATTTTCAACAAAATAAGAAATGAAGACTATCAGAACAAGTATTTTTTCCTATTTTTCAAATATATGCTCTAGTGTGGATCTTGAACAGCGCCAGAAGATTATTCGGGTTTTCTTTTTTTTACATTTTAATGTCGCTTTTTAAATTGACGGATGGTAGCAAGTTTCTGCTAATCGTTCATGGCCTACTTTTCTCTTAATATGAATTGGTAAGACTCACTTCCATTTCATATAGTTACACTAATTCAGATTTAGAGACTCTATAGTCTACACTATAATCAAGAGATAAAAATTCATATAAATTATTAACAAACTGAAATGTTCAGAATAATTCAGTAGGAGTTTAAATAATAATAAGCCACATGAAGAAGTAGGACCTTATTTAAAATTACAGTTTTTTCGATTTAATGACAAATATTTATTATTTAATTTAAATTATTTAGAATATTGTTTATGTCGGAATAATAATTAGATTTGCTTTTAGAGCCTCTACATAGGTCGAAAGAGATTTAATTTTGTTGCTATTTACAATATAATTAATAAGACAAGTAACTTTAAGGTTACTTGAAATTATTTTCAAATAAAAAAATAATGGGCATATCGATTATTTTCCTTCTTACGACTAATATCACTCAATAAAAATAAATTTTATGTTACCAGATGACGAGATTGTCAACAAAAAAAAATGTTATAATGAAGTATATTTTTACGCGAGAATAATCTATCAATCGCTTGTTTTACAATGAAGAAATATGTACAAATCCGCATCTTCTAATGATAAACCCGTGTTACCGAATAACACCGAATTGTCGTACGATCTTTTTCGGGCTTCTAAATCGGTAATTTTGGTGAAATGAAGACACTTTACCTCTGATTAAATTTTCACATTTTCAAGCACATTCAATAATCTTCGATTTTTAATTAATATAAATGGAAAAATTAAACTTTTGCATCAAAAAATTAATGAAAAACTGTTTTGTTAACGGATGACATAAAAACTCGGGACATTTAAAAAGTATATAAAACTCTGTAATTATATAATTTGAAACTAGCAATAAACTTTATTTTGTAATACTGCAATCGATTTTGATAAAATTCGCGTATATTAAGCAAGTAGATCTTAAGCTTTCTTCTAAAAGATATAACGCTATAAATCGGAAAAAAGGCAGTCAAGAACATACGTTACCGGATGACACACAAACATATTTAATTCAATTTATTTTTCTACCAATTGAATTATAATTGAACATAGGGTATTTTAAATACAGCAACGATTCCGCAGAGATTGAGGATACATTCCACAAAATAAAAGTTATGCAACCTATAGCTAAATGCGTTAGAAAGCAACATTTTTACAGGCTCATTACGCTCTTTCTGCGCTCGTCTGCCAAGTGCCTCTGGGATGCGGCATCAAGAACAGAAATTCTAAAAAGGCAATTCATTTTGGCGGTAAAGATAATTTACAACCAAAGACAGGGAGGTGTTTATAGGAGTTCGTGACACGGATAGCACAACTTAGTGAGAACTACGAAGGGAAGTTAATTCAGTGGGGGTCGGTCAGAGGTAGGAGCATAAGGTGAAACGGTTTGTAGTCAGCGGCCAAGTTATTTACGCCTCGTATTATTCGGAATGACGAGTATAAATGCCATGGAGCGGATTTACAATCGGTGGTCTACACTCTACCCTGTCGGCGACCGACTCCTTCGACCAGGACTTCTTCGGGAACGTCTGCATTAGAGGGTCCTCTTTCATGGTTTTAGACTTTTAGAGCATCGAATATCGTACACCGCATGATTATTCAGACTTTGACGAGCTCCACGAGCTTCTTTCTAGATTGGTCTCTGAAACTCGTCATCTGCCTTTTTGTCACCAGAACGTGCGATTGTAAATCTCACGTTTACACGCATTTACAAACGAGGTTGTAGGTTGTAGGGTTCTAGATTTATCTTATATTTATTTGTGATAACCTCGTGCAGATCGGAACTGACGGTAGGAAAAGGTTTCTGGTGAGGATTCTTGTGAATTGAGGAACAAAATTCATCCTGATTGGGTTGGATCCTAAATGACTCAGAGTTTATGTTCAAGACTGTATTGAATAGACTTTGAACAGAGATTGTCGTTAAAGATTTTTTTTTAGAAGATTGGCACGATGAATGATTTTTATTTGAGAGATGATCAGTGTTCTGATTAAGAGTCATTTGTTTTAGTTTTCACTAATTCCGAGAATTGCTGACGCGACGGTTTCGGGCTGAGACTGACCAAATAGTTACTTTTTCAACAAAATAGATACATTTTTAACCAAATTGTAGAATTTTTAACCAAATGAGATCAATTTCGAAACAAAAATACAATAGCAGACTTTTCGACCAAAAATAGTTGGATTTTCTTATTAGGTTATATTAATTCAGTTCGCATTTAAGCGAAAGAAAACGAATAGTTTCTTAGAAACGCAGAGAAAAAGAATTATTTCAAAAAAGAAGGAAAAAGGGGAATAGGGGAATAGGGGAAAGATTGTGAAGTCTGAAACATAAAAATGATTTTAAAACTTATTAAGTTATTATTGAACTGTAACGTTGGAGGGCCAAATTTCAAAAATTGGCAAACTTTGTTCAAATTTATCACAGAAAAAACGGAAGTGAATATTTGTTGCGGGTAATTTTCAAGTAGATAAAGTTAAATTTTTTCGCATCGAAACAAAACAAGATTTAATAGAGTTGACATGGTAACCATTTCCCATATGGTGGATAAGCTTTACCCCGTGAAGTTAATTTTTGTTGCAGGTAAAGATTACTCTGAAATCGATGTAAAGATTACATTATGTTTTTTCTGTGATCATCAGGAAACGCACTAAATGTTATCTAAGTTGTCACGTTACTTCCACTGCCCCCCTTCACTCCTCCTGTTACAAACCGTATTTTTGCGAGGCTCCCCCCCCCCCCCCCTCAAATTGGTAACGTATGGACGGCCCCTAAGTTTGATAAGAAAATTACATTAATTTACGATAAAATAAAATATAAAATAAAATTTTATAAGTTAGGTTAGAAAAAAACTTTGAAGAAAATATTTAAAAACTGACATTAAAGAAAAAATGTATCTTCACAAAAAACGTGTCCAAATACATTTTATTATTATTATGCCATTAAGCCATATCCATTTCGGGGTAAGCGTGACTCAGTCGATTCTAGTCCGGGAATCAGGGAGTTAATATGAGAAAAGTGAGGATTGTACGAGGCGGTATAAGGGGAGGGGGTATAGATGTTTAGATTAATCTAGAATTCCCGTGTTGTTTATTTAAATAACATGTTCGTTTCGCAACACTTTTTCGATCCAGGTCCCTCATCAATCTTTCTAGCAATCACCCCAGGCGAAGAGCTTCACAAAGTCACCATTTCAAGCTCTCCACTCGGGCCCATTAGTATAATTTGTAAAGTATGTCGCTGATACTTTATTGGTTGCCACAAACATGTTTCCTGTTGGTTTTACTACCTGCATTGTCTTTACGTATTCTCAACTGGACTTGCTGTAACTTCAATAGAATGTTTTCCTAACAGTACGTAGACATCACTAAGGAGAGAGAAAATGATAGAGACTAGGTGGAAGTTCTCTGATAATACTTTTACGACTGTCCACAAAAAAAGTAAAGCAGTGTAAATAATGACGCATTTTGTTCCCAGATTAAAAATAATAAACCTCGCTCGCATTCTAATATTTGTGTTTGCGATATCAATTGTGGTTATTGCACTAACATAGAAAAGACCCTACATCGATAAGAGATCCAGGTCCGACGATTAGTACCATATGGCAGATATCATCGCTCCTTCTGACAGATATCGAACTGAGGTAGCTACACAAATTGTAAATTAATGTGACATCGGACAGGCTCGATTCATCGCTCGTTTAGACGACAAAGTTTGTCAATATGGCACGTGATCGTCCTTCTAATATTTTTGTTTCCTTTCATTTCGAAGATCACAGGGTAAGAACTTCGTGGTATTTTCTTTTTTTTTCACGACATACTTCACCAAATAACTGCGAAAGTTACTGAAGGAAGAAAACTGAACATATATAAAGGATCAAATCAAGAGGACTTTCAATACAGGAAATATGTTGCTCTCTTAATCTGCATTAGTTAAACAAGACTAACTTAAGGCAAAAGTCAGCCACTGATTCAATTAGTTAGTACTTGACTAATTATGAGTCAAAATTCAGTTAAATTTAAATTTTATGTTTGCTTGACTAAAAATTATTTCAATTATTGTCACTACTGTTTCACTTATTTTTCCTGCTAACAATTAGTTGTGTTTGACTAACGATTAGTTAATTTTAACTCAATTAGATTTATATTGTGATATTTTGGAATGAATTGTGTAAGAATCCTTCAACTGCTTTTACAAGAAAAGTTAATACTTCAAGTCCAAGATAGAATGTACTCTTTCCTAAATTTTCTAAACTTAACCATAAGAATTTTTTGCGTTATGTACTATTCATATGAGACATCCGGTTGCAACGTTGGAGGGCTTAAGTTGAATTCTCACAAACATCTTTTTCTTCTCCCAATTTTTTCTATTTTAGCCTATATAATTCAATTTAATGTTTAAATCGGTAATGTATATAACTTCATTGTAGGTTTTTACAGAATGTGCAAACTGAATGAGAGTATGGTACTCACAGTAATGTCAGTAACAGTCAGCAATAGACTAGTTTTTGAAAAGTCAGTTTTGTTCAACCCTATAGGTCGTTTCCCAAGCGCTAAAAATTTTTATTTTAGCAGGTGCTTACGGGCACTCGAAATTTCCCATGTAAAAAAAATAGGAATAACTTCTGTGGGTTTGAGAAAATATTATGGAGGAGTTATAGGACTTATAGAAGACATTCTAAAGATGAATTCTATCTATCAATCATATAGGTTTACCACCCTTAACAAAACTCCACGGAGCTTCGAAAAGTAACCCTGAATGATAAATGTCAATTCTACAGGAAATCTTAAACGCCGAGCAATTTATTCTCATTGTTTTTCCAAAAATAGTTTTCTAGCTTCCTATTTAAAGAATGGAATTTGTTCAAATAATTAACAATTACTCGAAAATATTGATAGATATTCCATCAGACTAACAATAATAATTTTCAGCAACAAAAACGAGAATAAAGTGCTCAAAGGTGTAGATTTCCTGCAGAAATGAGTTTTATAATTGATACATAGAACTCTTGTTTGGAAAGCCCTCTACAACTTGTGTAGCTTTCCTGCAAAATTTTCTCAAAACCACAGAAGTTATCCGAAAAGCCCCAAAAAGTTTTTTTTCATGTATTGTACATGGGAAATTTCGGGTGCCCGGCGGCACATGTTAAAATCAAAATTGAGAGAACAAAAATGAATGCGTATTTTTTTGGATTACACAACCTTTAGGTGTTCCGACCAACCGCTCCATTTTACAATTGAAAATACATGGGGATAACGCTCATTTTCATGAATATGAGACTGAAAGGCGTTTTTAAATTTAATCCTATGAAAAAAGTAATTAGAAAATTGCAACGTATAATTATATACATGCGCGTATGCATTTCTTGAGTGTAGAACGTCACTCATATTATAAAAGCTGAAGAGTGTACAAACAGCGTATCCGGAATCCTTTATGCTTTGGAAAAGGCACAAAGATTGCGAGCATCCGAGACGGAGGTGGATTCACAATCATGTGTGGGGAATGGTCCGGAGCATACGTCATGGAAGAAACTGTATGAGAAGAAGCGGCCAGAAACCATTTGTCCCGAACCTCAAGACTACCGCTGGTTCTGAATAACAAACTGGTAGGAAATAACAAACGTGTCGCTACATTGAAACAGCCCGCCGGTCGTATCTCACCAGAGCGTGGAGAAGGGGTGAAGAGAAGCTGCGGGATGCTCTTTCTCTCGCGAGATCGCCTCCCAAATCTCGCGTGAAAATTACCCTATTGTGTCTACCCCGCCCACAGTTTGCCACCCTCGTATTTCATCCCTCAGTTACATAATCGGCTTTTTGTTTTACGTTTTTATCCCTCAGGTCCCGACTCGGTGAGAAAGTGACGGTCGGTCGAACGAAGGTAAAGAAGGGTCTCCTTCGATTTGCTCAATTTGTCTCTCTTTACCCCAGGGATTTTGAGCGCTCCACTTGCTGTCCAACGATCCCACATGTATTATACTCGTATTCCTTCATATTGCGGATCTTGTCGATAGGTATGTTAAGATTGTCACGATCAGTGGTCATCGCACTTTCTACAGAAATCTGTCACTAAAAATCTATCATTTAGTAGATACATAATCCCGTGTGGATATGTTCTGCGATTTGGCAGGAACAACGGCACCGTAAGTGCAAGGCCTTTAAGTAGTAATCACTCATTACTGAGTGCGCAAGCGCGACGTCTCCTCTTCTCACGCATGGAAAACTGCGACTGAGACAGCTTGTGAAAATAAAGTATGTCTTATCAGGTTAGGTGAAGGTAAAGGTGCAAGAAGTGTAAAATATCATCAATACTTTTAGTTAAGTAACTAACTTACATAAGATTGCGATAATCATAGAAGTGCGTTATGAAAGTGGTAAAGCATAAAATTTAATGAAATTGTATGTATATGAAATCTTGCAAACTTACAACTTTTATAATACACTCCTTTGATTTGATAAACGCAATCTTATGTCAGTCTAGTAATTCACTTCACAAGTAGGGTGAAGCACGACTTTACAGCGGAGAGGTAAATGCGAACATTGAATTTCCCACGTGAAGACGTGTATAACCGTACGAGTGATGTAAGATATTTCAGTCGAAACCACCATGTTATGAGCCTGCAGAGCCCCCAGAAAAGTGAGCGTTGGATATCCCTTTACCGACATGATGCGAGAACGTCCTGTGAAGTGAATTTTTTAAATAGTGATGATGATCACAGTCCGAACATTCCTCTGTTCTGTTTTCCCCATTTGTCAAATTTCTCAAAGGCCAGCTCATATTTATCCTTTACATGATTTTCAGTTTACAAAGATTTACAATTATAACTGCAACGTAATTGCAGGTAAGGTTTCACGGATTCTATTATGTTAGATGAAAACATATTATTGATATGGGAGTCAGCTGTTTGGGTTGTGATCGGTAATCTCGTATGGCGCGAAATTTTCAAAGTGGTTCGGTGCTAGGTCTACAGTAAATTAATGAAATACATTGTGCGTCATTCAGTGTCCATTTCTGGAAGTAATTAACTGACTGTGCGGTGGCGTTTGGAACTAATTCACTGTCGCTACCTGGACGGTTCATAACATGGTGGTTTCGAATAAAGGTATTATATTTTACCCCTTTTTAAGCACTAATTTTACTTCAAAGCTCGAAAAGCTTTTTCTATTGCAAAATAAAACGAACTCACATAATCTGATAAACATACTTTATTTTAAAAATCAGTCTCACTCGCACTTTTCCGTGCGTGAGAGAAAGACACGCCGCGTTAGCGCATTCAGTGAAGAGTGGATATTACTTAGAGGCTTGGTGCCGTTGCTTCTGTCAGATTCGAAATAGTTTTCTATGGAAGTTCGGTCTTCTTATTATTCCTTCGTGGTTCTGGCTCACCTTCACTTTTTTCTTTTTCAATGAGAAATTAACGAAGATTTAAAAAAATATTATTATTTGAAAGACTGAACAGATTATATATAATAATCTTTACATTAATTTATGTACTTTGACCACAATTAAGCTCTTATGTTTCCGCTCGTTTTTAGCATGTTTTTTGTCCCGCGGCTTTGTCTGATCTGTCATTTTGACAGCTTATTATAACATATGTCAGTTCTGACGTGATTATCTTTGACTTGAAATAATATTAAGTTGTTCCGCTTGCCTGGAAATGGTTTATAATTAATTTTCAAGTTGTGCGAAAGTGCAAAAGTAATAACTTGAAAATCAATTATAAAGCATTTCCATCCAAGCGAAACAATTTCATGTTATATTAAGTAAAAGATGATGTCGGTACCTACATGCTAAACTCACCAATCTGGGATTAGCAATGGCGCTACGAGCCAACACAAAAAGAGATAGGAGAGTTTAGACTGCTAACCTCAGATTGAGAGTATAGCAAGTAGGTACCGATTTTTAAAAAGTGTGATGCAAAATTCGAAAATTATTCATTTTTAAGAACTTAGTTTCACGATCCTAATTTAAGAATACTAAAGTTGTCAGCTTGAAAAGTATAAATTCGCAAATATTTGTTTTAAAGTTTCTTAATTTTTTAATTCCACTACGTAAAAACGAGCATTCGGTAGGTTTTGTGCGGATACTATTTTCTTTAAAGATTCATGACTCTTTTCATATCGATTAAAATTTAGCTAGCCTACTTAAGGTTTATCTTCTCGTGCGGGGCCACTATGGAATATATTGGATATCAACGAACTAAAAAGTAACCCTCAAAAAGAGTTCTATTGGAGTCTTATCAGTTCTAAAGGATGCCAACTTTTACTTGAGCCGCCACATTACCAAATTCCCACGTTTTATCTCTGATGTATACTGGTACTGAATAATATTAAATGTGTAAAATTATATAGACAGCAATTGGTCAATTTAATTATCCATGGTTCTCTATGTGCATACAATTTTCCGACGCCGCCCCCTCCAGGTCACTTCTCTGGATCGGCGCCTGCATGAGAGTTTCATGTCGGATTTTGTCCAGATATTTTCCATTAGAACCTCAAATATATGCAAAGAAAATAAAATCTAGCAGTAAAGGATTCTATCTATAACCGACAAATAAAATTCTTCTGTTATTTCCAAATAATTTGAGTATAGTTAATCCAAAGACATGCTTTAAATTATAAATAAAACTTAAGCGCTTTAAATTGAGATTCAAAAACCAAACAATTTGAAAACAATACATCGACCAGGTTATTTAAAAGTAGGTCGAATCTATTGTATAAAACATTGCACAGTGACAAATGTGGGTGTTAGAAAAAAATTGAATAAACACTGAAATTTTATTGAAATCAAGAATGAAAGATCTCATAAGAATTTACTGATCTTTAATTTCAAAAGAGAAAAATTTCAAATCTGTTGAAATTTGTAGCTAAAATCGTATTTTGAACATCTTCCCGTCACTTTTGCCCTCCTTTGCATCGTTTGCTGAAAAGTTTTATCAACTTCCGTCAGCGCGACTTCTTATAAAATCAAACCAGAACCATTTAAATCAGGAAGCAATCCAATATTTTTACTTCAAACATATGAATTGATTAACATCCAAACTTGAACATTTGGAAGCAAGTGATTAAAAGTTGAGCGCTCTTCAATGAAGGAATAATGACCAAAGCTTAGACGCTTTAAATTAAGTTTCAAAAGCAACGAAATTCAGTTTCAAAAGCAGCGAAATTTTTTAAAAAGTACACGTTGACTAGTCTTTTGGAAAGTAGATCGAGTTTATTGAAAAGTAAAGCTACATAAAACACCGTTCTGCTGAAAACTTTGATCAACCTCGACCGCTGGTTGGATTCGATGTGTTCGCAAAAAATAAATACAGAAAAAGTGCAGTTGGATCACTGCCGCCTGCCGAACAGACTAAATGGATATGACCATCGATATGCAACGGGGAATCGGGGTTAAAATAGAGAGGTTGTTGTAATAATATATCGATCATAGTGAGGGAAGAGGAGAGGCTCGAAGTTGAGAACTGGACTGTCCCAGTGAGAGAGTACCGAACATACTGGTAGCATATGGTCAAGCTCACTCCCCCTTGCCACCTTCTCTCTCCTATCCTCGCTTATCCTCCCCGTTCTATGATAACCCCTGATAATACCCAGCTCGCTATTCGTATACATGTCTCTCTAAATACCAACAACCAGTCCAATTTGGGCTTCATTTTGTTGTGGCGTGTTCAAAAATGCCACAGATATCATCATCAGTTATGCTCCGCGTTTCATATCAACAAGCGCGCGAGAATTGATTGCTCTTCATTTTTGTGTGGAATATGAAAGGAATCTCTGGTAACAGTGATATAGTTCAAAGGATATTAATTTTTAAATATGGAAATTTTACAAGAAATATAATTAACACCTAGTGAAAAGTTTCGAATTTACGTGTATTCGAGTCGAATAGTTATTATTCACTGAAAGAAATACGTGGGGATTGTTAGCCATATGATTACGATTGAGAATTTCTGAGTTAATCAAAAAATATTCATGTCCAATGTTCAGGTAGTTAGCGTGATTTAGGAATTCAATTCTCCCAAGAAACAACCATGCAGGGAATGGCTGGATCACCCCAACTTTTGGCTGAACGAAAGCTTCGTTAGCCCGTTATCAGAATGCGTTTGCTTACTGGCGTCACATGACACAATCTGAAGAGACGCTTGTGCGTTTGGTTACGCGTTCCATGTTACATTCGTTAATTAAAAATTAGGAACTTGATTTGAAGTATATGAAATTATATTTCCTTCAATTTTGCAAGTTTTCCTTCAAGATTTCACGAGAAAAACTTTTATTGAGAACGAATTATTTAATGTTACAGGGTTCTACAATATATTAGGACAGCTATTTCAGTATATCTGGATCATGCAAACTCTAATATAAAAGATTCAGCCACATAAGAAATACGATTTAAGATACTTTACGGATTAAATATTCTTGGTCTAGCTATAATACGTAGTCACAATGGTATGCATAAAAAATAGCCATAATGATAATTAAAGAAAGTATGCAATCACATCAGAGATTTCAAAGATGGGAAAACTGGGTCAAATACCGACACAGTAAAATCAAACCTTTTCCCGGTTATTGTAATTTAAAAATTCCAGCTGTTGAAGTTGAACAATTTTTTATTTGAAGTTCTCAAATTGAAACTGCGAACGAAGGCATATGAATTCAAACACTTATGAATTCGAAGCTTTTGAAATTTTAAAAATGTAATTCAGCAATTTTAATTTAAAAGTTCAGTAATGTTCAGCAATAACCATATTTCAAATGTAATTGATTTATTATAAAAAAGACGCTGAATATGTAATAATTTCAAATTTGAAATATTCAAACTTAAAAAATTTCAAATCTCAATTAAAACTGGACATTACTTAATAAGAATTTTGACATGGAAGTCTATTTTATATTTTATAAATTTAAAGTGGCAATATGTAAAAATTGAAATTTTACTGTTCAACATCAAAAAGGTAAACTAAAAAATATTAACCATTCACATATGAACAAATTGCCTAATTATAAAGGTTTTGATTTTTGAATATTTGATTTGGAACGTTTTTAAGACATTTTTTTAAATTGTGAAATCAAGCCATGAAGTAACATTGTAAGTCAGCGAATAGAGTTTTCTACTAACAATTTTTAAAGCTGAACTGAATGATTTGAGTTTTAAAATACCCGTTTTTTCAGAATAGATTCTTTAAAATTTAGGAACACTCAAATGCGAATCCTTTTAATTTGGATATAGTTTGAAAGCATTCCAAGGTAACAATATTTTTCAAACTCCTTTAACAAATGGCCTTTGAAAAATTAATGAGTTAATTTGGCACTGGCTCACTATATGCTTGCTCAAAAGACACGAAAATAATGCTCGAGTGATATATTTTACTACCTTGAAATTGAAAGACTCTACCAACTGAATGAGAAGACCGGTCACTTACCTGAAACAGAAAAGAAAAGTATTATTAGCACGTGTGTGTTACAGAGTGTGGGTTGAAACGGTAGGCGACGTGAAGTTCCTTTCAGAGTCGATGCTCATTTTCAACTGCTGACAGGACTTCACTAATGATATTGCAACAGGATTAGAATTTCACTGGCATTTTGTGTAGGTAGTTGCAAACTGAGCATTGCCATTCGACAGACATTGTAGACAATTTTTCCATGCATAATTTAAATCCCCTTATGATTGTATACTGATTATCGTGCATTCGAAACTACTGAAAAGCGTTATTGTAAAATACACAGCAATATCGAAAACCCGATTGGGACTTGAAAGCAAGAAATTATACTTGAAATCCGGAACTCAGTAAATCCGTAAATCAGGAACTATATTGGTTCATTATTTTAAATTATACAAAATTGCAAACTATACCAGCCTTACTGCATATTCTGAGAGGAATCGAACCCATTATTGCTCCAATGCCTATCGCGAAACGTAACCGCTAACACGTCAAGATGAAACAGGTTTATTTTAGAGAAAAGTGCTGGGCTTTGATGTATTAAATTAAATTCCGATTGAGTTATTAATGAAATTATTATGCCCCACATTAATCTGAAGCTTGCTCCTCACGGATTGTATCATGCTTCTGTGAATTGACCTTATATATAAAAGGGATATTAGAATAAATCAAGGTGTGAGCAGTTGTAGAAACAGTAACACGATTGGAGAGGCCTGAAACATAATAAATCAAAAGAGTTTTTCTGTGAGTCCTGAATAAAAAGTTGTTGAGGCTTGTGGTACTGGTAACGAGTGGAGATAGTGGTGAGAAACTGTGTGAGAGTTTTCGTAGAGAAGTGAAAAGAAGAGAGTGCGGAGAGAAGAGAGGTGAGGAGAGTGGAGATTTAGGCGTGTAATTGGCTCAGCTGGTGTTGACGCGATCCTATCATCAATACCTCATCAGCCGCCCCCGGGAAACCTGTATCCTCTCTCATCCCCGTGCATCGTCACCCTCGACCCCCTTTTCCACCACCTTCCGACAACCGTTCCTCCTACCCGATCTCATACTCCCTCTGAGGCCGTCGCGAATACCAAGCAGCTCTCCAGAAGTGGAAACAACCGCGAAACTCAGCACGTCTGCAGTCCCAAATAGGTTTTAAACTTGTTCAGGGATTTTCGAAGCCATCAGATCCGATTGTTAAGTCACCTCAGTTGAAATATTTGAGGTCTAATCGGATGACTGATAGGTCTTCATAGTAGACTGATGATAACCTCGTGAAATTTCCGTCATATTTACAATCGAAAAGTCACTTCATTTTACAAATGTAGGTTAAAAATTCCTGTTACCGACAATGATGCTGGAGATTCAGCAAGGATGTAAACCCTTTTAAATCGATTATTTCCTTTTTGAGAAATTATTGTTTACACAGACCGAACCCGTACCCTCGAGTGTTCTCTTTATGATGTGGAATATCGGTAACAGGAATCCTGGAGTTGAAGAAACCATAAAGAATGTTATAAAAGATTCACCAAGGTCCAGAAAACGGATTTGTTTCTTCTCAAATTAAATTCCTAAGATTTCTTCCTTTAGAATTTGAAAAATTGAAACAAATATCTCTAAGGTCACATAGAGATTCGTGAGACGAAGAGGAGGTTCTGTTTCTCGGAATAACAATGAGATCTTAAAAAATTACCATCCACTCTGTGGTTGAAATCCTCGAAATTCTCAGGGAGCTTGGGGTAGATGAGGTACTTTATTTTAGCTTTTCTGGCAAAAAGAAATCATGCCGCGGCCAAGAGGATTGAGAATGCCACTAATCCGCTGACTTATGCTACTCTAAGGCGGTCAGATTTATCTGACTAAGCGCAGACCGCGTGTCCCATAGCCGCCTTGTCCCGTATCCCCAGGGACACCCTTAGAATGGGACGAACTTGTGATTTAGGGATCCAAAACCTACGAGAGCGACGGGAATGAACCGAACATGCGGGTCTGCTAATACCCAATCACGTGATTTCCTCCGGCGCGAAACGTTCGATCAGCTAATTTTCAATAAATAATCCACGATAAAGTTGTTGCTGGCTACCCACAGCCGTTGCGTTGACACAACAACGGTGGTACTTCACACACAATACGTTCTGTGATGTTATAGTACATAGGCGATGAATGATATGAATCATTTATTGATTGCAATTTCGTCAACTTAATTCTTCTGGTTTCACAAGACGCAGGATGTTTGTAGACTGAGCTGTAAACTATATGCATGAAGTAAACGGTTGTTGATAATGTTTTGGAAATTGAGACAGAAAAAAAATTGAATTTCTTTTAACGTTCATTTTACGCATTTGCTAAAAATGAACCAAATATGGTTAATTTTTATTTTAGTAAGTTTTGACGCCGTTTTATTGTACAAAATGATTTTTATTTATAATAATCAATGTTATTTATAATAATCACCTTTAAATTTGAAAGTTTTAAAAATTGTACTGTGTAATCAAAAATTTAAATTAGAAGTTTCTTGAGAAAATTTGATTTTTATCACCGTTCAATTCATCACTGATTTATCTCGAACGTCTTGCTCATATTTATTTTAAAATTAAAAATCGATTTTTAAGAACGTTTTCTGTCTCTCCTGTATAATTTGAAAATATACATCAAGTCCTTATGGCATGCTGTCCATTATAATATGTTGAAGTCTATTATATTAAATGTATGTTATGCAAATCTTTGTACCTCGATTCGGGACTTCTGTTTCAGACAAAAAATGTAGCTGTTTAACATTTTATTGTATATTGTGTCGTTCTTCCAAAAATGTAATTTCTTTAGTTGTAGTGTTATTTTTCATGGTAAAAACGAAAATTTTGCGTCTTATACAAAAATGACAATAACAAATTTTTAAATCTTTTCTGGATGAAAAATTTTATTATTAAATATTTGACTGTATCTTCTGTCGATTTTCCAAAAATGCAAAAGTTGTTTTTAACGTTATTTTTCAATGTTTTCAATGCTTTCTCATTTCAATAAAAATAAACAAATTCTTTAAATTTAGAATGGAACCAAATTTAAAAGCTAAAAAATTTGAATTCTTAATTCATCTGAAATGAACCCATTCATATATGTATATTTTAACATTTGAGTAGAATCCGGTGAAATCTCTTAGCACCCGAATCCGCAGAATCCGGACTTTAATTTTTTAAATCTTAGATTACAAAACTTAACATCTAGATTGTACGGTTTAATATATATATATATATATATATATATATATATATATATATCACTGCCGAAACCGTAAAATCCATGTTTCTCAGTGTCTACAAAAGTGGAATAGTATTCAAATTATAATTCCATTTAAATTTCTTCCATTCCATTTCCTATCAATTTTATTGCTTTCACCTTTAGATTAATATCAAATTATAATACAAAAATTCACACTTCGCTTTTCGTGGAACCACTTCCATTGAATCATCAATGTATTCCTATAGTTAATCAGATTTTAATAATACAAATAACTAAATATGCTTTAGTTGTAACTATTATTTATTTTCTTTCTTTCCTGCCTTCGCTAACTCAAGTATATGAACCTTGTCAATATTTGTAGAAGAAACTTTTCGGTGAAGTAAATTCATAGCATAATTTGATGCTCTGAAAAATGACTTCACAGATGTGGTAGCTCATAGTAAAAAAATATCCTTAAATTTGTTCTCTGGTCATATGCAGATAAAACTATAATCCAAGGCTTTCGATCTATATTCATCGTCAACAGAAGCATAGCCACAATAAATGAGCTCCGGCATATAAACGCGTCCATCAGTCGGGTATTTCACGCGAACTATACATTATCCCGGACCAGTCTGGGGCGCATCGTCGGAAACCGGGACTTGTCACCCCATCACGTAGGTAACTCTGGCTCGGGTATAATTTATCCCGTTATGCTAATCGGGACGATTTGTCTAAATTAAAAGGCGCTCGCCCTGATCCGCGGTCACGTCCCCATTTTCATCCCACACCGCACACCTACGTGATCCACAACAAGGAACATACACTGGGAGAGACCAGTGGCTAGTGTTTGTGACTCCACTAGAGCCCTTCACCCTGTTAGTCCGGCAAACCAGGCTCGACTTGTCTTTTCCCGAGGGATGAAGGCCGTGTTATCGTTGCCAAATCCCCGCAGATGATGAGACTTTAGTTTATTGTACGTGGTCGGTGCTCGCCTAGTGATCCATGAAAGTAAAGGGAAAGAGGATAAGAGGCTTTTCTCGCTTTTCTTGTGTCTTCGATTCATGTGTTGTTCTTTCTTTCACCTCCTCGAATGTAACAGCGGTCAGCCGCAAATCCTATCGCGGTCAAGACCCGCGTACGAAATGAGGTTCGCTTCAAAAGAGGACGCGAAACGCAGAATGAGAATTTCTACATCTTCCCCCAAGCTTACGAATATGCAATTTCATTTTGTTGAGAATATTTCCGATACAAATACATATGCCCTTCTAGAAGAAATATATTTTGACACTGAATATGGTTTCTCGTTTTATTTTAATTTATAGATCAGATTTTAAACTTCAAATATGTATCACGTATTTGCTACAGGACTGATATAACCTGGAATCATAGAATTTTTGACAAGGGGCTGGAATTTGAAGTACCACTCTCTAAATATGAATCAGTGAAAAATTCACTGATTGAAATAGTAGTTGGACATTTCACTGATTAAATAAGTGATTCTAGAATTTTCACTAATCAATTCAGTAACACCAGAGTAAATCATGCGAGACATAACCTCTAAGTTTTCAAGTAAAGCGTTGTTTACTTCTGTGGCAAAAATAATTTTCTTAGGAAATAAATTTTTGAATTTTCGGACTGTGCATGTGCTAAATTTACTGCCGGAAAAATATACTCTAACTCGTATAAAAAGTACTTACTTGACGGGTGTGTACATAACAGTCGAATCTTGAGAAAGTGAAGAAATATGTGAGGTTTTTTGTCATTTAGAAGCATCAAATCTTTCGAAATTTTCAATATTTGATCACATTTATGGGTTTTAAGTTTTTACTATGATTATTTCATTGAATCAAAAAAATCTTATTTTATCATGACCGCTAAATTGACCGGATTCTAGTTATTTGAATCAGTGAGATTTCATTGACAATCAGTGACTTTTCACTGATTCAGATTTAGAGAGCATATTTATTCTAATAGTAATTTAATGTGATTTTAAAAATGCACAATGTTATACGAATAAATATCTATATTACGTTTAATTGTTTAAGATTGTGAGTCTAAAAAAAAGAATTATTAAATTTTTATGGGTTTTAGGTCAAAATCATTTGATAATTACAAATGCTTTTCCTTTTAATGTTCCGAACCTTCAACTTTAAAATATCAAGGCTGTCAATGTCACATTTTGAAATTTTGCAAGAGCACTTTTTTACACTTTTTCACCAAATTTCTGATTCTGTATGGTGGTTTTTAGCCAAATTTGTAAATACTTTTTCAACAAAATTTTTAAGAATATTTTTATTTTGCGTGTATGAAAAGTCACTTACCTATAAAGTGCGCGGCAATTGTGTCGATTCCAAAAAAAGATGTGTTTCAAAGTGCGCATGCGCTAATGTTATTCTCACACAGTGTGCTGGATTGAAGCACTTATCACATCATTTAGAGGCACAGAAGACCTTACTTTAGAGCAAGGTGTTGCGAAAAATAGGATATTCTATCTGTCGAAACCAAACGCTAATTGTATACTGCGATCGCCTTATTTAACACACGTAAAAGTTCATGTTAAAGATATCAATGCCCCTTTTTAAAATGAATTCACCTTTTAAATCACTAAAATTTTAAGTCTTCTGAAGCAATTGAAGTCTCCTGAATGTACTAAAGTTGTAATTTAGAAAATATTAAACTATCTATTAATATTACAATGCCCTCTTAAATAACAAACCAAACCCCTTAATTTTGTGTTTATTTGAGGCAACATTTCTTTACTATTCTATCATCTTCAGAAAAAAATATTTGTCATCATTATAAGTTACATTTACTCCACGCTACCGACAAACGGGGTAATTTCGGAAATATGGGGTAAATTCGGACACCGCTAAATTATTATTATACCATTAAGCCAAGTCCCTTTCGGGGTAAATGTAAATTCGTTCGGTTCCAGCCTCCTTACACTACCAGGGATTAAAGAGTTTATATGTGTAGAAGAGGGGACAGATTTGATATCAATCTAGAAGTCGCGTGATGCTTATCTCTCTCTAGCAATAACTCCAGGTAGAGAGATTCACAAAGCCATCGTGCATTACGCTTCACACACGAACGAAGATCCATACGCTTTATCTCAACAATATCCACAAAGATATCCGAAATGATAGTTCAAATTACCCAAAACGGTTCCAACTAAAATATTGAATCAGCTAAGGCCTTAACTGGTTTCAGATCCTACTTATAACTACCGTTAGTGATTTAAACTATCAATTTTAAGGTGTTCAAATTTATCCCTTTTCGAAATTACCCTGTTTGACGGTATCTTTTACAAAAACAGCTGGGAGACTGATTGGAAATTGGGCACTTGACGTGCTACCAATCGTTGTAAATCAGGCAGCAGATATATCCCTCATTCGGAGGTATGTGCAAAAGACGCATAATATGTGCGTCATAACGAAGGTGAACAGTGAACACTGAAAACGCACGATCGTACCAGAGTAGTAGGTGTTGGCAGTATAAAGTTTACAGCACTGGTTTGACATGGCGATTAAGTGCGAGGTTTAACGGTCGATAGAAGCTGCACACTACCGTTTTAGTCGTAGCACAAATCATGGACGAATATGACAAGAAGGTACAGAGGGGATTAAGAGGCCCAGGGTGAAGTGGACTCGGGATGGTTAAAGCTCTCGAGTGAGAAGTGAATACTTCTTATTTTTTATTTCTGCCCCAAATCCCGGGCATGCGATCGTAAAATCTTGTACTAAATACTGCCATAACCTCGAGACAGACTATAACGACATTGCAGCGTGTTCGTTTCCGAAAAGTTACCTCTTTTCGCCAAGCTGGCAAGCTTCTCTGCTCATTATGTGTCGATGTAAAGAAGCCTTTATAAAGGCAGGATCGCCGATGAAAGGCGGGTCACACTCGTGAATACTGATACAAAGTTTCCAACTTCTTTTATCTTTGTTCTTTTTAACGAAAAACGTAAATTTTACGGCATGGGAAGCAAAAAAGTGTAATTGATCGCACGCAATTAACGTCAGCGGTCGAATACCCTCGAACCATCGACCATCGAGCCGAGTTAGTTAGATAGTGGTGAGGAGACAACGACGTCAAGATTTTCTCGAAAGACAGGTTTGCTAAGCTCGATTCACTCAGGCCCGACTGTATAATAGCCATTTAAATCCCACACGATGTCTCTTCTCAATTTCCATTTGATCTTAAGAAGCATTCCTTTTGCTTCTTCCACCAGGCACGTCCAGGCGAATAACTTATTGCGATTTGTAGTGCTGTATCGTCGTCGGCAGACATAGAAACTGCACCTTCCTAGCACGGCTAGCTTCCACCTTGCGAAATGCGTTATTTCTGCACATGAGCATTCCGCGTTCTCAAGTCAAAGTAATTAACGTGCGATTATCATTTTCAATTAACGGACTGAAATGATAGCCTACATTCAAATCACATATTTCGCTTACTTGTAATGACCGATTTATTTCAAACAGAATATACTTGGATACAGTTTATATGATCCTGTGAAGGACCAAGTTATCCAGATCAGAAACTAGTTGGGATAAAAATATTTTATCCATGAAAGGAATATCCGTGATGTAATTGTTCTTGATTTAACGTCTGGGAATAACAATTTAGAATTTTAAGGAAAAACCTTATTTAGTCGACTTCTTCCAGACCATTTATTAAAATTACTGTATACACAAATGACGTTTCGGAATCAGACCGATTCCCTCATCAGATTATCTTTAACATTTCGCAAATAGTCGGCTGATATTATAAAATATAAACAAATCAAATAAATTTTTTCTCTCTCAAAAAAATTTATAAAATAGTCATTCTCAATATAATAATGTTCATTTTTGAAATAATTAGGATCTTAGTGATGACAAAGTATATAGAATTTCATTATTATGTCGATTATTCGAAGTTTCCAAATTTTATAGTTATGTTAAAAATGAACAAATCAAAAATTGAATTTATAGAGATGACGGAGTGTGCACCCTCCATCTCCATCTTGAGTTAATAAATATTATTAAATAAATTTTATCCAATAATCTAATGATATAATCGTATAAACATTCATTATTTGACTATCGCAAAAGCTCATTAGCTTATTTAAAAATATTCTAAGATGAAAAAAATCAACGTAGCACTAGATACAAAAAAGAAGTCTCCATAAACTTATCAGTTAATCCACCAAGAATTGACATATTTACAACAGCAATACTTTACGTGCAGATACTGCAGATATCAGAAAATTTGCACATTTACTTCTATGGCAAGACACTTTGTGAAACTTTGTGTCACTTTGTGAAAGTGAAGCGGCCGTTTTACCACCTTTTTAATAAATATAAGATTTGCCTGTCGCGCAAGCAGATGAGACATCTTGGCTTGGGCGTGTACGTATGTGGATGCAAATTTGCAATTTCTTTGCTAAGCATAAGAGCATGCTTGTCGTGCCGCGACGTGAGATGTGGTCCGTCAAAAAGCCGTAAAACGCAAGGCCAAGTCGTTCGGTCACACACAAGAGGAGGACCGTACGGTCACTTTGCTCATACCTCCGTTATACGAGCCATACTTATATTGCGAGTCATTTCTTTCACCTTTTCTCCTTAAGCGGAGTCGCAGTAAGAACCATCTTTAGTTGATACAAAGAGACAGAAACGCGGACCAATAACGTGCGGATTTCACTAATGGTTGTTTTCCAACCCTGCAAATAAAATGTTATGCTGTCTAAATGGGGGGCTTTTTAAAACTTGCTATATTTTTGTTGAACACTAGAAACTTTACGCTAAACCGTCGCGGATTTGAAAAAGTAACTGGCATGTTCCAGATACTTTATACGTTTTCATTGGGTCCATATCAGGTTACATTCGGCAAGTTTCTTTACGGCATGTCTCCCTTATGGTAAGTCACTTTTTGAAATAATGATGTGCAATAGGGTTATATCCCACATAACGCTGCGCAGTATATCTAGTGTTTCCGTCGAGCGAGAAATGTCAGGCATCAAGCCAAGGTAAAACAAAACACACTTGTTACCTTGAATTTTTCGTCTTGGATCTGACTTGAAAATATCGAGGCCTCGAAATTCAAGGCCTTGTCTTGGGCTTTCTTTGAGGAGTGAGTATCGACTGCCAGATGCGTGAACGCCTACCACTGAATGAAAATCCAGTATATTCCTAAGAGACCATAGTTTACGTGACCCTTTCCAGCAGGTGTTTTTTATTTAGAATATGCTAGTCAAAATAACGAATTAATATCCCCCTATAAGCATCCTACGAGAGCTTTAATTCATTGTAATTCCCGGACGATCGGTTCGGCGAAAGAAATATGTCTGTCTGCCAGAGGAAACTCAAGCTTCCGAGACGTACCCAAGACGAGGCCACGCTTTTCAAAGCCTTGAATGTTGACCGTCTTCAATTGTCTCGAAATGCTAAGCCTCGAGATATCCTGCCTTGATATTCTTGACATCCAGCTGGACATTACGCGTCTGGAACGCTATCACTAGTTATATCGTAGATCAGGATGCGCAATAGAGTTATATCGCACATAACTGCTCAGCATTATGTAACTGAACATAACCTAAAACTTTTATCTGAAAACCGCACTGAACTTTTTAGACAAACCTGCCTTAAGGAGCGTCTATTAATTATGTAAGGGTCCATTTTTATTGTACTATGCCCCAGCTTCCGCCTTTGATCTTGTCCGTAAAATTATTTCTGAGGGAAAGATGTCGCAGGGGGACTTGCCGCGGGTAAGACAATTGGATACGGGCAGCCTACAAAAAAATTGGTGATCTGTTTGGGAACGATCCCACAGTAAGACTTGCATCTCGGAAGACAAGCCGCAGATGTGGCAATTGAGTTCGACAGACTAGCCACACTTTTGCCATTTTGGAGGAAGACTTCTATTTTTTTTTTCTTGGGGAAAAGATGCCGCAAAAAGCCTTGCCGCAGGTGTGACACTTGGCAGCGGGAGGCTTACCGTACGTTTGAGGCCTCCTCAAAGAGACGGAATTTCGTCGCGAATGCTCAATTGCCAGATGGGATTCTTCCACCTCCACTGCGCTCTACTCATCCAACTTCACGAGAGCAACCACCACCCCAAGCCTATGGAGCTGAGCAGAGGAAAGTGGTAGTCGAACTCAAACATGTGGCCTTCGAGTCGATTTCCCCTCTTTGAACAGGCCTGTGATACAGTACACTCCCAGTATCTGCACTTAGAGAGTACCCACACTCTACTCCACGTTAGAATTCGCACTTTGGGACATGCACAGAGACTCGCAGTCACTTGCAGACGCCTAAGTGGGACACCCGATGGTGTGTACGTTGAAATACGTGAGGAGGAGACGTGGAACATACGGAGAGTGCAGATATCGGGTGTGTACTGTATGGACCCTTTTCATTTACGTAGTACACAGCCGAATAGTTACAGTAAACGAAAATTCTCGTTTAGTTTTTTTAAGCTTACAACCAGTGATCATACACATTAGGTATAGTTGAGCCTTGAATAAACTTTCTTGATAACCAATAACAATTTTCAACATTAATCAAAGTCAAATTCCGTTTAATGAATGCATAAAAACCCGCGATATTGTAAGAAAAATATAAGGGTACACGGGAGAAAGTTCTTTAGAACCTAATAAACGTTAAAAGATAATTTATAAAGGACACTAACAATTAATAGCAATTTGGGATACATGTGCGCAAAATAGGCAATTGCCGACGAGTGTGAAACTTGTAGGATCAGCCGCAGGGTGAAGAACCAAAGGTGTGTAACGCTATTTTTTGTAAAAACCGTCCGGCAAAATTATTTAGCATTTTTTTACATTTTTTCATCAAATTCCCGATCCCATACAGTTTTTTTTAGTCAAATTTGTGTATAATTACAGTCTATAATTATTATTACTTTCGAGGTGGGTGTTGCAAAGAAACAGTTTCGATTTCAAAATTCTCGGTTTTCCAGATTTACAACCATGTTTCCCCTCAGTCATTAAAATTACGAAATTTAACCTTTCGTGCTGAAAAATTTATATTTTGAAGTATTTAAAACTCAACTGCAATTGAAAGCATTCAAAGTGGAACTCTTTTGATATTGAAGCATTTTTAAAATAAAAAATTCAGCAATTGAAATAATAAGTTCAAAATTTAAAGCTTTTTCAGGGTTTAATCGTGTGCGAAACTACGAATCTTGCCAAGGTTTCGCACAAGACTGAAATCCGAAAAAGTTATAAATTTTTTATTTATTATGATGAATCATTGTGAAAGTATTGAATCTATTATCAGCAATTTAAAGTTAACACATTTACTAATTTACAATTAAAATATTATACAATACAAAGCTTCTAATTTGTAGTACTAACCATTCAGAAATGAAAATTGAAAATTTCAAAACTCAATGTGTTAAAAATGGAACAAAATTTCTATTGAAGTGCTTAGAATTGTATAATATCGAATTAGAGGCCTTCAATAGTTTGCAAGTTGAACTTGAAACCCAGTCAGATTAAACAACTTTAAATTTAATGCCATCATAATTGATTGATTCCGAAAATGAACATAAAGAATGAAAATTTGTAGACGATGTTCTACGAAATGTATTGCCGCCTTTTCCAAAATTCATAAAAATTATTTATGCTTCCATTTTCCCCGCTTCTATAAAAATTTCCATACTTATTGAATGAGTAAAACCACCTCAAAAACTTGCATTTTCAAATGTAAACGTTAAACGACCAAAGTTTAAAATAGTTTTAAAATTTAAAATTGACTTAATTGACTTTAAAATTGATTTAAAGTTTAAAATTGACCAATTGTTTAAAATTAATAAATGTCAAATTACAAAGTTAATTTTATTACAATATTACAAATTGGATATTTAAAATGTAGAGTCTCAAATCTTTCAAATTCGATGTTGGTTTAAAATTTGCAGGCGCAATATCAACTTGGAATATTAGAAATTTGGAAGAATTTCAATTCGAACTCACTAAAAATTATACCATTTCCTGTGATATCAAGCGACATTTAAAGTAATGGAATTTAGGTTTTATTTACTAAAAATAAGAAAAATCCTGGGTCAAAAAATAAATAGACTGCGATTTCTCGGGTTTTCCGATTTAGTCGACACCCTGTAACTACTAAAATAGCGTTTCCAATAGAATAAACTACATCATTTCGTAGTATATGTACAGGTTAAGTTATCTCCCATATAATCCAGCATGAATTATTTCTCGATGCACATAATAAAAGTTTGTTTTATACTCCAGTTTAATTGGAGACCACGAAGTCCTCAGAATGTTATTACTCAAAAATTTCGCAAGAGGTGTCGACTGGCATTTGAACTAAAGTATTGCCGCCCGTCATTCGTAATTACATTGCGCTGCAAATTTTTTCCAGTTCCGGTTATGATTTTTACTGGCTCAATTTTACTGGAGTATTTGCAAATGTAATGAGTTTACGATCGAGTTTCAACATTTAGCACTCGACTATCATCAACTATACTTGAGCACAGACTAGAAATGCTCACATGGAACGTAAGGTAAAGCACCAACTGAAAGATTTACCGCTCCCGTAACCCGTCGGAAAAGTTCTCTCACGGAGCTCCAAGTACTCAAAGCTGTTTTCTTCTACAGCCGCGTCGCGCCGGTACTAATACTAATAGCTTTTCTCCATGTTTGCAGGTATGTCTGGCTCGCTAAACTTTAAGCTCCACGCTTGACGATAAACTGTCATTCGAGAATCGCTGTTTGAATATACTGACGAGATCTCCCTGAAACTCTCGTCGTGAGTTTATATGTCGCCACGTTGGCCCACCAGCTGTCCGGTTGGTACACTTGTTTATCTACTTTGCGATTTGCTCTACGAGCGGCCGTCGCAGTAAAGTACTTTTGATGCCGTCGTTCTCTTTATAGTCGATTCTGCAAACTCGTCGCGTTCTTCCCGGCCAGGCAGAATCAACAGGGACGAAATGATTCGCTACAATTGCCAACATCCAAGAAAGTAGCGGGTGTTGGCGATGGCAGGGGTTTGCAATACTGGCTCGACAAGGTGATTAGGCATGTGGTTTAACGGTCGCAAGTTTGTGCTACGGAAATGTTCTTGAGTAGTGTCTCCAACAGTAATAGGACTTTCTACCTCGGCCCGGCAGGTTAGTCAATTACTTTAAAGGAATGCGCCGCCATGTCACGCATTATCTGTAAGATGAAGTTACTGTATGGCTACAAGGTAGATCCACTGACGATGACCAAAGCGATTCCACCACTGCGATCGACATAAGTGGTGCATTTAATTTTTAAATATCTAAGTGACTCCGACAATTTACAGAATTACCAACGGCAATTAGGCTTATACAACGGTTGAAGAATAAACAGGTTTTCTTCTTGTATTCGTCTTCATTGCTTATACCAAGATTGTGGATACAGTTTAGGACTAAAACTTCATCTTAAGATAAGCAATGATCGTCATCATATCGTGTATTCGAATCTTTTTGCTATTTAACTTTATATATTTTGGTAGTGATCGAAAAGTAGGTTCTTATGTTTATTCCAAAGAAAAAAAAATCTGCCCGCTTCGCAGGCACATTCTCATTGCGCGCGGCTCGCAAGTTTGAGCGCGCCTAGGGCAAGCGACTATTGGATCTCGCGCTTCGCGGTCGATTATGTATTCACCTCGCGCCTTACGCTCGGCTCCTCTAGATTTTTGAACTTCGTGTTCGACTTCGATGAAAAGAAAAAGATCATTCGCAAATATTATAAAATTATCAAAACCTCTACATATGAAGTGATTTTCGAATTTGTTTTTATTTTAAAAGGGCTAAACAAAATCTAGCTTCTTGAAAGCAGAGACCTCCAAATCTTCCGTAACTACTTCTGAAAAAATCGGAGAAATGACTGAACCTATGAGAGTACCAAACTTTTGCCAATAAAAAGATCCATTGAATGAATCAATTAATTATTAATTATTATATAAATTAAAAGAAAATAAATTCTAAAATAAATTATAAATAAATTATATTAATTATTAATTCAGTTCGAATTTAAGCGAAATAATGAGAAAAAAGGTAAATTTCTTGAAAACAGGATGAAAAGTGGAATTCTTTTGAAAAAGGGATAGGGTAAAGAGTGTGAATTCTGCATTTACATGCTTTACTTGTAAAATAAAATCACCAATTTTCATTTTTTCCAACATTTCAAAAAATTGTTATTCACATTTATATTTTCCATGAGTGATGTCACATTCTGCGTTAACCCCTTCTCTCTATGGCAAAAATCCTCACAAACTATGTTACCCCCTCTCCCCAGCCGGTAGAGTGACGTAGTTTTTTAACGGCCCTTCTGAACGGCATAATTCTAGAAGTTTTATCATTTAGCATGGAAATGACCCTTCAATTGCTTGAGATGTTGTTAAATTTCGGCTACAGGAATCGTAGAATACTTTATAAACCGAGCAAGAAATGGGCTAATAGGGCATATTCACAATAAAAAATAAGAAGGTTGAAGAACTTCATAGAAATTCAAGAAATTTAGTTAATCTCAGCGTAAGCGCGGGACCGATGATTTGCAAAATGAGAGTAAACCATGAAATTGAAAATATCAGCGCCTATATGCGCAAAGCTTTATAAATATTGTATCTGGCTTGATCCGCTCTGGCCTTCCCAACCCTCCACATTTCCTACCACTTCTCCAGCAAGCAATACTAACTCAGCTCGTCTCAACTCGACTCCCGACCCCTGGATATTCAAATGTCAGCCCAGGATCAGTCGCTTGACACATTTTAGCGTCTCAAAATATTATTTGCACCCCGTGTTACACCCGCTTGGTTCTAGAAGAATACAAGGGGGTGGCGGATTCGGGGACGCAGGGAGGCGAATGGGCAAAGACACGGGAAAGAAATACGCTGGGACGGGTCGCTTATGCAGATCTTTTTATTCGTCCTGGCTTAACGATTCAATAACCGATCCGATTGGGCACGGGGTCGTCTGAAATACGTCGCGTAGTTTGCATCGAAAGTGTCTGTGTCGCATTATTGTCAGCCTGCCGGTCTCATCGGCTTCGATATCGACATCGACCACCCTCCTCACTTCTGGCTTGCTTTCTTCTCGTTCTTTTTTACTGGAAAATGGAATTCTGAGTGGATGACTTAGTTTTTAAATTTAGTTTCGGAGGGGGAACGTATCAAGCAGGAAAATTCTGTGGAAAACTAAAAAGTACTAGAACTATGTTAAGAAAGAAAGAAAAAGAAGACCAGATGACTTGTTTTCTTTTGTTTCGATTCGTATACCTTTTCAATAAAAGATTACAACGAGAATATTAATTTTCCTAAACAACAAGAAGCACCTTTTGGTCAGTTATTAGAAAAACGACTTCTTTAATTGAAGGTTGACGTTTCGAAATGATATATCCAACATTTTTACCATTTTTTCAGGAATTTTCAATTAAGGAAAAAAATAAAGAGGTTCTTTTGAGATACATCAGTTCTAAATTAAAGCCGGAAAATTCGGATTAAACAATATCATTTGAGTCTGAGAAAATAGAGGGAGAACATTTTTTTTCCATTCGAGACGCACGTTTTTCCAACTTGGACAGTGATTAAAAATTCTTATTTTTAATTTTCAAATGCAACAGCGAAACAGATCCGTGGTTTCAAAAACTCGCAAAAAAGAAAGGAAATTTTTAACAGTAAAAAGTTTTAAAAAATGCATAAAAAATGTTAAAAATTACATAAAAAAATATTTGGGTAAAATTTGTATGAGAAATTATATGATTTTTGTGCAGAAAAATATGCCTCCTAATAATACATATATTAGATACGTCTTTTTTTGGAACTCAATCCTTCAATTATTATATTCAATTTTTCAAAAACTCCTTCTTGTACTTTTATCATTTTCCGCTTTGAGAATCACAATCTTATTAAAATGATTTATTTTGCAAAGTTTATAGTACCACACCATGTCCTAGAAAGACTTTTTCTTACAATCCATATGAGAAGCTCGAATATTTAGAGACAATTTTTTAGAAACTGGTTGAAAAGCACGTCTTGCTGCTTGGGCAAATAAAACTCCTATTGGAATAACGTTTAATTAGAAAAAAAGTACGAATCGCAAAATAGGAAAAACTCGTCTAACTCCCTCCTTGTAAATCTAAAAATCTTATTTTTTGAGAAGAAACAAATAATGTCATCAAAAGCCCAACAGTAGATTTTTTTCTATATTGAACAATCTATTGCATTGAGTCGAAGCATTTTTTTAAAGTTTTTCGTAAATTAAACAATTTGGGTTTCGAGGAGATTCCATATTATTTCATTTTAATGGAGATAAGTTAGCTACCAAGTTTCTCTCCGTAGGTTTGAATAAGGTAATATGATGGTATTATTAATAAAGCTTATTTTTGTATTTAAGAAATTAGTAGTCATTAAAAAGTATCGTTAGGCATAAAGACTATTTGATGTTTTTAAAATTTTTCTGAACAGAATATTTGAAACTCAAAACTTCCAAAAAAATTCACGAACTCAAAATGTATTTGACTTATTTTTGGAATACAATATCTTATGAATTATATTCACTTTTGATTTCATCAATCCACTTCATCATAAATAGCAGTGAGCTAATGAATTCAAGTTAAGACACACATATAGATGCATATTTGTTAAAATGTTGTAAAAAAAGTGTTCACTTGAAACAATGCTCTGAACTCAAGAAGGCTTATGAATTCACTGGAAAGATGAAATAAACTCTGTATTACTTTTTTATGATAGCACACACTTTACTACGTACTCGTATTATACTTCGTTTGGGCACGATCTCTTGAGATTGAAGGAGGTCGCCTTTTGAAAGCATAAGAGAAGGTCACTATTGAAATAAAAAGAGGGTTCAACAAATCTAAATTTAGCTATAAGAAATATCAAAATACAAATTACGATATACCACGACGTCAATGTATTTTATAAATAGGTTTCCTCATTCAAATTAAAATCCCTATCAACTGTCCGCAATATAATCACTCGACATGTTCCATTTACTGTTCATACCCTTTTAGATTGAAAATTCCTATTATAGGCACATGTCGAAATCTACAGAGTTCAGAAACCCATATCCGTGTTAAATTCAGAAGCACCAAGATAGATATCAAGGTCATTCTTGTGGTATGTTAACAATAATTGGAGGAATCATTGCTAATAAGGACACGAACCCTAGAATTCTAAGATGCCGGTAAATGTCGATAAGAGGAAACCTAGAATAGAAAGCCGTCTGTCCGTGTACTGATTCTCATTGTGAGAAAATTTTTCGAACTGTCTACCGTTACGGCATTTTCACTAGTGCTATTATTTACAGGTTAGTTTTACGGAAAATTCAGAAATACTAGTCAGTGGCAACATTCTTTGTAAAAACTAGTTGTAGTTCACATATAAATATCTTGCTCACAAGAAAACCAGCAATTTAAACCTCTTGATAATTTTTCGACTACAAAGTGAGACCAGTAGGGGGGAAAGGTTCAGGGATATGCTGGAGAGTAGAAGTAGTCCTCTAAAGAAGTTCCGAAGAGGCCGTGGGCGACAGTATGGCGCGAGGCTTCGAGAAAATTAAATGATTATGGGTAAACGATATCAAAGGGGAAGCGATGGGAAGACATGTATTTCAATTCTTCAGCCTGACGGGGTAGCGAGATTGCGTATTTTTAAGCTTCGCTCAGCTTCGTCCTCGAATTCTCAAACTCATGCCCCCGCAGGCATTTCCGTTTCGTTTCACGCCGAGACGATTCCCTGTAACCGTTTCGTACGCGAGAAAATCTTTCTCAAGACTCAACTGAAACCTTCCTATCTCCCTTTTATTGCTCTTTTTTATAGAGTGAATATAATGTCTTGCAGTGAAATTCAAGTTTTCTCTACTCAAGCAATTTTCAAGTTATTTACGAAATTAAAAAAATATATATTTTTTCCGCATGGAGATTAAATGGCTTTCTTGGATTTCATATAACTTTGAAATATTTGCACAACCAGAACTCCAAATTTACAATTAACTTGTAAACTGGAAACTTATGGCAGTCCCATGGTAAATTTCAGTTTATCGTAAGAGACTATCGGGGTGGTCCCCTGATCACGACGAAGTTACCCTTCAGGGTTGTTCTTGAGAGAAAGAGACAATTAGGACAATAGCTTCTCGAAGGGTGATCAATTGGATAACGGGGTTAGGTTAACTTGTTTTTGTGGTTTAGTCTTCTTCCCTAAATAGATATATCAGTAATGGGGTTCTTGTACATAGTTCCCTCGTTTAGAACACGTCTTCAAACCATTAACCCTTCGAGAAAATGTTAATTAAGTTGATGAATTGGAGGTGCTTTTAGAACAGATGTTTAAAACATTCACGAGTACATTCACTGAATGCTCAATTCAGTAAGATAGTTTCAAATCCATACTTAACATAACAGGAATCAATGAGGAGGCTTAAAAAATAAATATCGAAAGGATAAGTGTTCTAGACATGTTGGCCAATAGAGCGGTTTGTTAGATTGGTGTTTAGAAGTGATTTGATTAGTAATGATTCCCCTTAAATGCACATCCAAGGGGAACCCATTTTTTCAAGATCCACCAATTAATCTTTGATAAATAGAACAAGTGGAATTTATTTACAAAATATATATATTTGTGAGCATCCGCATGAAAAAGACACTTAAGGTCGGTATAGAGTTACGTAAAGGGTCATATAGCCCAGACATGAGTATAATGCCAATAGAATCAGCAAAAGTCCTAGAATCATCCACCACTTAAACCCGAAAATAATCATTTTGAATCTGGCTTAAGAAAACGAAAATATCATCTAAACTAGAACCAGCCATAAGGTCTCTTTTCATGCGGACGCTGACATGTGTTTTTAAAATAAATCTGCTCACCAGCAGACTAACAAAATAGAACGTCCTACTATGAAATTTTTTAGTGAACGAAAAGAGCAACATCTTACATAGTTTTTAATTGTTCGCAAGATTTCTGTCCCTTTAGGATTCAAAATTATACCATGGAACTTACTACCCTACACGGAAAACATTTATCCGTGGAAAAGTTACGAACTTGTAGCTAGGTCTCGGATACGAGATCAAAATATGAAACATTACATCCTTATTTCTATGAGAAATATATGAATAAATTTCAAAGTCTTTTACGAACAGTTGGAATTTCCTACGAACAGTTCCTGAAAATTTCAGACTGAAATATAAAAAGGAAAAATTTTATTTGTTCGATTTAATTTATATTTAATTTATAAATTCGCAACTCAGAAGATTCGAACCCTCGAACATACGAGCACACATACGCACCGCGCGTTTGGGCGAGCTTATGAGCGGGTCACGTACAGGTGAACCTACTTCCTAGTTCCCAGATTTGTCGGGCAAGCTCGTGAGGGCTCTGAGAATCTTTTCCCAATCACTCGTAATATTTGTGTAATCATTCAAGTAAAAAATACATTAATATCCTATCAATTTTTCTCATATCCGAGACCTAGCCACTAGTTCGTGACTTTTTTACGGATACATTTTTTCCGTGTACCATTTTAACAAATTGTCCTTAGATCAGACTTTTTCCTTACTTAAAATGTTCACAGAACACAAATTGATCAGTTTCTCAAATAAAACTCTCAGCTCGTTTGCAGCTATACTCCTGACTTGATAAGCCCACATACCTACAATAACAAATCCCTATTTACTGCAATTCATGCCAATTTGATCCAGAAATCACAGCTCCATTTATCTAGGAATATCAAATTCGATCTGCATTTTGCTCCATAATCGAGAAAAGATTAGACAGCAGCCAGCTGTAGATTCAGTAGCCAGACAAGGTGGGAAGCAAAGGGCATGAGAGGTCTGTCGAAAAGCCACACGGACCAGTGGTCACTAATCACTCTGGTTCACGTCAGCTTCGGTTTAGTGGGGTCGGTTTTTGCCTCGTCATTCATAACAGCCGAAATTTCTGGGCCATTCGTCATCGCTTTTGATCGCAACAAACTACAGAAAGAGATTATTCTCCAAGTTTCACATCCTTGTCGATTAAAGTATCTGTGCGCAAAGTTAGTACCCGAAATGTTTAAAAAAAAAAACATTATTTAATTTATACAAATTTAAACATGACTAGTTTTAGCATTTATTGTGCTTCTATGTTCCAACCTGAGTCTTTGGAAAAAATTGCGTTACTATTAGTTCATAGATGTCGTGCCAATATGGAATTAATTTTTAAAATTACATTAACACTTAATGACAATAGCTCCATACATCTTGATGTTTAATAATACCCTCGTCTAAATTTGTGCATGGAAGAATAAATGTGAATAAATCAGTATAAAATAACAGGACACTAAAGTTCAACGTACTTGTGTTATAAAAGGATCGCGACGATCAAAACAGAGAAGTGTGTACGTGAGCGTGGTGAGTACTGAGCACATGTATCGTTGCATATGTTGAAACATAAAGCTTCGGTAAATGATACGCAGATACGTATAGAAACACCTATTATTCACCAGGGTTGAACTGGAGAGTATTATGGAATTTATTTAATCCACCCTATGCAGTGGCTTTGTCGCATACGAATGTTCGATAAAATTGTAGTCGATCATTACAAATACATATATCTGCGTGTTCAAGCTTTATTCAACGTTTCTCGTTAGTAAAAGTATTATACAGGAAGTTCACCTGGCGCTCAATTTTGCTTTTTTTATTTCAATGACATTTCGACTAAGCAGATTTAATTTGAACTCTCTCTTGTCAAAGCAATTTTTTTCGTCAGAGTACAACAGATTTTAGTTATGATTTTGTACTGAAGGTGTATTTGGTTCGAATATAAATTTATAACAATATCAATAATAAAATTATACAATACAATATTGCTATGATTTCAATTGGAAATTGCACAATTTTAGGTCCTTTAGATAACGATTTTTTTATAATTTGTGAGGCATTAGGATGAAATATTCAATTGAAATGTTTGTTTAAATAAAATAAAAAATATCTTTGAATCACGGCCAATATTATATTTTGGTTAATTCAAATCAATGTTAGTTAATTTTGATGAACATTTGGTTTAATTAAACAAAAATGACTTATTTACACGAAATACAATTTGGCTGAATCAACAAAAATATTTTTTTGATCGTACATCAAATATTATGTCGCGTAGAGGGGGCAGGACCAAATGGCGATGCGAGAGCGATTTTGCATATAACATTACTATTCCGTAATCATTTGAATGATTTTTTCTATCAAATAATCTATTTTTCACAGCACGTCTGCGGAAACTTCGATTTTCCGTGGCTCCGTAGACTCTGGAAAGTGGCCGATTTCTGAGCTTCTCACTTTACACCACTAGAGTTTGTAAAGTATGCTACTTTACACCTCTAGAGGTTGTAAAGTAGCCAAACTAACAATGTAATGAGATGTATAGAAAATACGACTTACATTGATCGTCGTTTTCTAACCTCACTCTGTTACTGTTTCTTACCACTCTGTGGTGTGGTGTAGTGTGGTGTGGTGTGGAGTGGATTGGTGTGGTGCGGATTGGTGTGGTGCGGATTGGTGTGGTGTGGTGTGGTGTGGTGTGGTGTGGTGTGGTGTGGTGTG
>CAKNXH010000199.1:32770-87383 GCA_932178445.1 Andricus quercusramuli | reverse complement strand
GGTGTGGTGTGGTGTGGTGTGGTGTGGTGTGGTGTGGTGTGGTGTGGCATGACATGACATGATATTAACTATATTCAATATGAATAATTGTAACAACGATTAATATGATTAGTGGTGATCAAAATGAATAAATAAATAGATTCACTTATTTATTGAGAATCTTAATCTGAAAATCGAACTTTTTCCTTAGACTCGCTGTGAAAAGTATTGAACTTGACATGTGAGAAGCAGGCAATCCCCGATTCGTGTGATGTCATCACTCGCCTTCGGCTCGTGACGCCAACTTCACACTCATCGGGAATTGCCTACTTTCCACACTTGTCAAGTAAATAGCTATTATTGAAAAAGTTGTGCTATTAACTTAAATTCTGAAAATTTACGTTGGAAAAAATTTTTGTTGCAGAACACAGTTTTGACGACTAAAGAATGGAAGATTCGCTGGCAGAAATAACACGTCTACAACATTATTTGAAGTAATTACAGCATGAAAATTTGATCTACTGGTAGATGAAACATCATTCTATCACGCAGTTATAAAAAATAAACTTAACCCACGTCTAAAATGGACTAAATTTAGAAAATAGCTGATGCTTCACTATGGGGGCAAGAGCAATCAAATATATGCGCGTTTCGTCTGCATCTATAGCTGCCTTACAGAATATCAACGAATAATACGTCATACCACAGCTTTCACAATTTTTAATAAAAAGACCTTTTACTACTTGCTGCATATATTTAAAGGAATATTTTCCAATGCATAAAATACCAAAGAATCTAACCATACAATTTGTACATCCTAAGATATTTCTATTTCACAAAAACACACGCTTGGCGAGACCGAAGAAATACAGCTTGTTAGAAACAATCAAATTATCAAATAACTGTTTAATTAGGATAATCAATACACGTGGAAATATAGATATATAATACCCTGGAAATTGAAATTAAAAAAAAGTATGAATTCCACGTCTTATAAAATTATAATTTTGAATGTTTTATTCCGAAATTTTTTATTTTTTTTCTGCTGGAAATTTCAAGTTTTTCACTCTCAAACATAGCAACATAGCAACTGTACTCATTTGTTTGAAGACAATCAGATTTAAAAACATAGTATATATAATAGATTACGTAAATATGCGTTTTTGTTATCCAAGGTAAATAATACATTCAATAAATTTGTAGATTTCTATAATCCATTAATAAAATTTAAGTTATTTTGTTCACTATTTCAGATTAAGAGATAAAGTTCCCTAAGTATAAAAGCTTATTAGGAGCATTTCCTAAAAAGAAACGTCAACTATTGTTGGAAATGTCAGCATGAAGTTAGACTGCGGTGGCGTAATCAAGAGTTACTTTGCAAGAAGAAGGATTCTGATATATGTGTGAGGTTATCCTCCTTCAAACATCCCCTGCTATCATTTCAGTTCTCGAGAGTGATTTAAGTGGAAGCCTAACGTAGTAACTTCGCGATGTGCACAGATGCGAGGAATCGACAGAACTTCTCAGGATCATAAGCCTGGTTGTCCAACTGGGATAGGTCTCGAGTTATAAAGCTACTTTCAGTACGCACAAGCAATATTTCTATCACACCAAGAAATAAGAAGGGTAAAATAACTATATCCCAGAAACAAGACTGGTGGAAATTTAAACAAAATAATTGACCTCTTCCATTTTTATATTGTCCAGGATCTCAACAAAGTACATAAACTAAAAGAGCAGACTTTGAAAGTGGAAAATTTAATACATTAATGTCTATAACAAAATTAGAAAGTCGAAACAATGCCCAACGAAATTATAAGAACGTGTTACTCCAAAGGGTTACCCCAACTTTCAGCATAAAGGGGTGACTTTAAATGAGTGCGATTTGTGTTATGCGGATTAGTATTCCAGCCATCGGTCGACATATCTGATTCTCTTGCGGATTTGCACCCCTTTTCTACCCCCGCCCTCTGTTCTTACAATATCCGATATTTGCGGACATAATATTTCCCCTTGACATTTTTCTGCCCATGATTCGCGCAGAAAAACTGGAGTAAGAAACGTTGCAGGTAATGTTAGGGTACGGGTGACATCCATCTGGGTAATTGATACAGGAGTAAACTCGCCGTGGTGACTCACAGATTCTCCTCTAGACTCCGCTAGAGGGTAGCAAGTTCTTGTCCATTCATCCATTACCCAGATGACGTTACCCCGTACCATAGCTGACTTTACCCTTCTTTAAACATTACCCACATTTCTTATCTCTAGTTTTTTCTCTGCGTATGACTTTTTTACTTGTCTCTCCAGCCTTTCCTTTTTCTTTAAGAAATATTCCGAACCCAAGCTTTCGTCTCCTCCGCAAATGCATTTTTACCGAGTGTCGGAATATGCGGCACTCTTTATGAATAAATTGGGTGGTGCGATGGTTTGCCGCGGATCCGGTTTCTGGGTTTGTTCCGGCTCCGCGGTGAACCACGACCGCGGCGACTCTACTCCACGCACGTATATATCGCGTCCGGTCAAAACCACCCGTTCAACGTAAAACCTTTTAATCCCAAAACGCCGTCAAACCACTAACAACGAATAAGCCGGATGGTTACCACTTAATAAAACTAGTTCTAAAAATCAATAACAAGATATTCTCGTAGCTAATGGGAAATTTGAACGACTTAAAATTTAAAGATTTTTTATTTAAAGACTTCTAAACTTAAAGTTATGAATAAGAAGTTTTAAAAATTTCTCTGCTTTAAATTAGTGAAGTTGGGTACGCATTCCTGTTATCTAGCGACAATAACGCCACTAACTTGGAACTATTGGGTAGTAGTTCCAGATTTCAGTATAATATTAAAGAAAAAATATCAAATATATGGAATGACAAATTTCAAGGTTCACTAAAAAGCGTACAAAAATATTTCACGCCCCCAGAATTGATAGATTTCATAATAAATTAAACCGTTGAATACAAAAACAGCCTACTGACGTTTCCAAAAGTCATCTGTTTTTCATGAAGTAATGTACAAAGCAAATGATAAAGAAGTGACTACTGGAAATGCAAGATAGGCTAGTAGGTTGATATTGCACAAACACGCATAATTTTTTCAAACTGTAACTAAAATTTTCAGTAATAAACAAAACTTTAAAACTCATACTAAATAAATTTAAAAATTGTAACTGCTAGAAACATTCAAAGTTGTACCATTTAGCATTTCAAGCATTTTCAAATGTGAACAGAAGCGCAATAACAATTTTATTGAACATTGAACAATGAAAGCGGCTGAATTGGACTATCTCAAATTTTAAGTGGAAACTGAATTCATTTCAAATCGAACAGGTTGTGCAGTGTGCATGTTGAAGTCACAGAATCGTTTCGGGACAAAATGTTTTGCTTTTCAAGAGATTATACACGATACGTATTTCAGCGTTTATACGAAAACATTTTTTTGACTAAGTTGTGAGTATTACAACCTTTTAAATTTGGCGATGCAATTAATGCAAATTTGGTTGAAATTATCCCAAAAGAGTTTACCTTGTGTCTGCGTCTTAGAGAAGAGAAAAGTGAATTTATTTTTATGAAAAATCAAAACATGCATTTTTTGCAATAACGAAACGAGATAAAATTTTTTGCACTTGAAAACTTCTGAAAAAAAAATATTCTAGGACCGCTTTTTCGAAATTTTCGCTAAAATATGTATAAAGTCGGCTATTATTGTATTTTTCCTAAAACAGTAACATTTTCAAAAATTTTCCGAGCAAAATTTTTTCAACTTGTATATTTACACATTAAACTATATTTTACATAATGTTAGGAAAATTTACGGTCGTAAGAAAACCACTTTATATTGCTTTGCATTACTATTAAATATTGTAAGAAATGCAAATTTTCATTTTTTATGAAGATAAATCAAATTTTCTCTCTGGCACATTCATGTACACTATTTGGGGATACATGCATTATATAGGTTCCAACTCAACAAAAAAAAACAATGGTCTTTTGGAAAAAACTGAGTTTAAAAATTGCAGAAAACCCACCATCATTTTGTCAGTTTCAAAATTGTTATTAATTTTCCGGTGGATTTTGAAAAAGAACAAAAGATATATCAGAATAATAAAAAAAGAATATAATAAAAATAACTTAGTGAACAAAATTTGTTCGTCTAATTGCTAAAATACGTGTCACCAAAAATCTCCTTAACCCTAATTAGTCACACGGGGTGAAATGCACCCCAAAAGTCAGCGATTTTGTTTAAATATTTAAACAATTAATTTTACTTACAAAAACTAAAAGGTCATCTTTTGCAATCTTTAAATAATACCCCGCAATTTTCTTACGTTTTTAGGACTCATTAGGACCCAGTGTGACTATTAGGAGATTCTACTGAAGTGTGACTAATTATGGTTAAAAACTAAATATTGTGTTCCAAAACAATTCTTTGACTTCAGCATGCACAGCCTGCTCTATTTAAAATGAATTCGTTCCGGACAAAATTTAAACAATAAACTGAATTATAACTGAATTAATGAAACGTTAAAATTTGAAAATATCGAAATACTCAAACTGTTCGATTATTAGCGACAAGCGTTTTATGATATTGAAAGCATTATTTTTGTAAAATTTTAAACCATGTTATATATTTTTATTTAATATCCATCAAATCATTCATTTGAAGAACTTAAAATCAAATGAGTTAAAAATTAGGTTCGAGCAACCTCAGCGTGTTTACAGTTTTAGAAATAGCTTCTTGGCTTGTTTTTTATTTTTTCTTCCATGAATTGGCCAAGAGACTTAAAGATTGGTTAAATTATCAAAATAGTGGCGGCCGCCTCTTAAAAGAATAATGATCGAATTTGACAATAACCCCAAATGTTTGGTTTATTTATTTTTTCACAGCGTTTACCAACGCAGTTAGTGAATATGTCATACAAATTTCACTTCTGATAAACAACCCTTTCCACAAAAATCTTTTTCGACACATAAAAACATCAACTAAAAACTAATAAAATAAAAATTCATACTCAATTGCTGTCTTAAATTTTATTGATATTTATAATTATTAAGCTTGAAGCAAATGTTAAGAACATAAAATTGCCTTACCATTAATTCTATAAAATTCAAATGAAAACAATGACATACATGTATGTATAATAAATTAGCATATAAATAAATTGTGTAACTGGTGGCAGTTCGTATCCATAATTTTCTACCTTTTCCACTCAGTATCAATTAAACCGAGATGTGGAGAGTTATATAATGTAACATTCTGGTCTTTAGTGGCAACCTGGCGACGATTTTGCAGTAACCGAGCTTGTCATGGGATGGAAAGGTGCCTATGGCGAATCGAGTGGTGTTGGTAAGCGTTGAGGGGTGCAAGGGAAGAGAGGTAGAGACGCACCATACGGACGAGCCATTTAAACTTCTCATCCCCCAAAACCACGTGCCTGTCCGCATTCTGACTTATACCAGGCATCGTTCAACCCGTCTGCCCCTCCAACCACCCTTTAACCCATCCACCCTCAACATGTGCCATTATACACGTTTGACATCCGCCACTCAGCGCTTCTCTCTTAAAATATCACTCAAACATCCTTAAAAAAATTAAATAAAAAGAAAGTTTTTCAAATTATACACTTAATCCTTATTTAAGGTTTCTATCTAAATTTCAGATACATTATTTGTTCTCATTTTGTAAAATTAATTAACGGGACGCACTCTTCACTTTGAAAATTTTCCCATTTTGTCAAACGCTATTTTTTGAATGAAAAAATGTTTTTACATGAAACACTACTTTGAAAATGTTTATGAACTGTTTAAATGTAGAAATTAAATTTTTCTTCAAATGAAAAAATATATTATACCATTAAGCCATTTCCCTTTTGGGGGTAGGCGTGACTTGCTCGGTGAGGAAGGGAGTAATGTGAGGTATGGGGTATAGATTTTTTTAGATTGATATAGAATTCTCGTGTTATTTATTTAAATGACACGTTTGTTCCACAAAACTGCTCTGACGAAGGTTGCTGATCAATCTCTCTAACGATCACCCCAAGTGAAGAGCCTCACAAAATTTTTATGTGTGGTTCCCCACTTAGGCCCATTAATATCTAAGATCTTTGTTTCAGGCGTCATTCACTCTATTGTCACTCTGTTTACAAACTATTTGTCGCCAAACACTTTTCTGTCCTGTCATACTACTCTAGCTTCCTTCACGTGCATGCATTTTTTCATGCAAGATCTCATGTTTCTATGGCTTCTTATGTCTCTTCGGATTAATGTATCATTCACATATTCTAACCATTCTTTCGGCGGTCTACCTCTGGACATTCTGCCATTTACTTTACATTTATACACTTGTTTGGTCAGTCGTTCATCTTTTATTGTTTCAACATGCCCGAACCATATTAACTGATTTCTTTCGCAAATGTCAACTGGTGTCTCTCCTGCACCACATTCTTTGAGGATGATCTCGTTTCGGACTTTTTTCATCAGTGTTTTCCCGCATATTGTACGCAGAGATTTCACGCCAATCGCGTTAATTTTACTCTTGTTATTTTCTTGACAGGTCCATGTCTCGCTACCGCATAGTACAGACGGTACAAATATAGAATTATTTATGGCCATTTTAGCTTTTTTGATATGTTTTTATTCATATATTGATGAATAAAGTTACGTATGTAGATTATAGGTTTTATTTTTTTAAACTGTGTTTTAATGATAAAGAGAAATTGTTCAAAGTCACAATTAAAAAAAAAAGTTTTTTGTAACACAAAAGTAAGTTTTATTCAAGGAAGAATCATTATAATATATATTAATTATTTATACCTACATTAAACAATAATGTCAATAATTCGAATAGGTTACATCCTCAAATCAGCAGATAAGATCATTTCTTATGCTGAATTTTCTTCTTTATATCTAAATTAAAGGTACACCATATACTAGCTAAATTGTTTGATGTTACTGAAAGAGGGTGAGTGTCTCACGAAGAAACGACTTTTTCCTTAGCTATGAAGAAAGCATGAGGGTCTCAAGGGCTGATTTTCGTCTTATAGAATGCGGGAGTTCAAATACTCTCTACAATTTTGCGAATTTCCATTAAAAAAAACTTAAGATTCAGATAAGTTATTACTTTTATAAATACCAAATTCTGGACAATCAAGATTCAAAAACACATTATCCCATTAAACATTTCATACTTTGACCCCTTTCTTGAGAGAAAAATTATGTTTTACGATTTTTAAATATAGTATGGGGTAATCAAATCAATAAGAAAATTTAAATCATATAAAATCTGCTTTTAGTTTATAACGAGTAAAATTAAATATGTACTCTGGGAAAGATTGGAATGAAATTCTACCCTTTTAAATGAAAGCATTTAAATGTCTATGGTTTCAATGAAATAAAAGAGTATAAAAATAACAAAGTATTGGTAATATTCTACAATTTCAAATTAAATTATTTTAAATTCAGAGTCTACAAAATTTAAAAAACTTCAATTCAGAAGCTTTCGTTTTATAAAAGATGCTTTATATGATTGGAAGCACTGAAAAAAGTTAAATCATGAAAATTAGAGTCGACTCAAAGTGCCGCCCCCCCCCCCCCCGCCCATGTTTTGTAATTTTATCAAATATTTTTAGTCATGTCTTATTAAATAAAATGTAGTACCTTACTATCCGAGAGAACCGAATTACCAAACAATTACAATTTATTAAAATGAAAAGAAAGAGAATTAAAACAATATGGAACACGCAACAAAGAAACCATAAAGTCATCGAAAATTAAAACATATAAAAAGCTGTGTCGTTTAGTTAAAAAGTATTAATTAAAAGCTCGCTTTTTACACTTTTTTTAAATACTACAGGGGAAAAATTAGCATTGAATAAATAAAATATCGATACGAATACGGACAATACAATATTTTATGTGACTCCGGTGCATTAACGCGTTTTTATGCGACAGCGTAGAGTATCGTAATGTTGTACATTACGATACAGCGGAAGATCACTCTTCACATTACACTCCGCTGTATCGTAATGTACAACATTACGATACTCTACGCTTTCACAACAAAACTTGTAAATGCACCGTCGACATATAAAATAATATATGCGCCAATGAGCACAATTCAGGACTTCACGCGACTCGCTTACAATGCTCGCAGGACTTATCTCGCCTCGGCTTTGCCTCGGCTTCGATCGTCCTGCGAGCATTTCCGCTTGTCGCCCTCATTATGCACCTCGGCGCATAATATACTATTAGTGATCCAAGAACATTTTTCTTAAGACAAGAAACATTTTCTTGCGTCAAGAAAATATTCTATCGTCCGTATTCGTAACGATATTTTCTCGATGCAGTATTAATGTTTTTTCCGTGTATCACAAATATCTAGTTGAAAAAATGCATCAAAAACTTACTTTTTATGCTTTTTTTATTACTAGCACATACTTCCAATTATTCAATATTGCACTAAAAAAGGTTTGTTTGAATCAAACAAATTTTTTCTTTGATATAGAGTCGAACAAATATTTAATTGACTCAAAGAAATATTTGTTTGATTGAAACCAAATTTATTTGATTCAAACACGCCATTTTTTAACATAAAGAAAATTTTATTAGAATCAAACAAATTCTATCTTTAATATGGGATCAAAAAAATGTTTGTTTGATTTAAACAAATATTCTTCTGAGAGTGGTCATGTATTTTTCTAGATTCTTCGACAAGCGAGATTATACAAATTTCTAAAATCTTTTATCAAATCACTTAAGTTTATATTTGAACAACAACTTAGAGAATCGAAACCCTTTACTAAAGATTGTTGATATTTTTATTTTCTGTTTAATCTGTTGTCAAATCTAAAAGAAGTTGATCACCAAATCTAAGGGTATATGTCACAAATAGTGCAAAGCCCAATAAACTTAAACATTTTTTAATGATTTTGTGGGTATTAGTAAGTCCGGAAATTGTGAAATAACTTTCTTTTTTATGGATATTTTTAAATGCCCTGAAACAGTTTGAATTCTTTAAAATCTTTGGATACCATGAAACATTTGAAAATCTCATCAAATCATAGAAGCCCTTTGAAATCCCTTAATTCTTGTGAATAAGCTCCTTAACATTTTTTCACATCTTGAAATGTCCTTGAAATCCTTTAATACATTATAAAATACCCAAAAATATTTTAAATCCTTCGAAATCTCTTCAAATTCCTGAAATCCATTGAAATTTCTTCGAATCTTTTAAATTATCTTAAAATATTTTGAATTCACTGAAAGTTACTTACTTTGAAACCCATCAATTATTGAGAATAAATTCTTTGAAATTTCATTAAAATATTATAAAATCTGTTGGAATCCCCTAAAGTTACATGAAATTTAATGATATCCCTTGAAATCTCTTGAAATATCTCGTATATCTTATAAAATATTTTAAAATCTCTTGTAATCTTTTACAATATCCTCAAACCTTATAGGCCGCGGATTCCATGAAATATCGACATTTTGAGGCCCAAAAAATAGCTTTTACGTCGGTGTCTGCCTGCCGTCGTTGTCGTTGTCTGTATACACGATAACTTTCGACAGAATTATAGGGTTGGATTGCGCTTTGACATATTTTATAAGGGTATACACGAAAGGACGAGTTCGTTAGCCAGCTATTTTGGATGAAAATTCAAAAAGTTTGAGCAATTAAAAAATATTTGAGACCATTTCTAATTCTATGTACGGCTATTCGTAGAACTCGGAAAGTCGAACAATGTAATTTTACGGCGTTTTTGATGACCAGAAAATTATCAGAGTTATAGCATCTGCAAAATTCAAACAAACAAACGAAAATGAAAATTTTAAGCCAGACAACGCACTGTATCAAAAAAAGTGAGGTACGCACAAAAAATATTGAAAAATCAAAAATTCCATTTTGCGGTCAAATTATGCAACATACGAAAAAAGATGAATTGAAAAAAATTGTGCAGCCAAAAAAGAACTACAAATTTATTACTAATCACTTTTTTATAGGAGGCGCAGTTTTTATTTTATTTGTAAAAGAAATTAAAAATTAAAAATTTAATTTTTGGACAAACGATAAATGTTACGAAAAAAAAACAGCCCAATGTTGCTCACCAATAAAAGAGATACAAATTTGTTATTATTAATTTTTTGAAAGGACGTGTAGTTTTTGTTTTAATCGTGAAAAATAACATTGAAAACAAAAAAATTAAATTTTTGGAAAAACGACGCAAGGTATGAAAAAAAATTAATTAACAACAGTTGTACACACAAAAAAGATGTATAAACTTGTTATTACTCATTTCTTTATAGAACGCGCAGTTTTCGTTTTAATCGTAAAAAATAACATTAAAAACAAATAAATTTGTGGAAAAACGACAAAAGTGACAACAAAAATTAAAATTAAAAAATTTTTCAACCAAAAAACATCTAAAAAAATTGTCATAAACTTTTGTTATAAAAATACGTTAGAAATAAAAAAAATTAACGGTTTGGCAAAATGACCAAGCTACATTTTGTTCAACTTTAAGCTATGTTTTTTTAAAGCTAATATTTTATCTAACCAAATTTTTCGCCTATATGATATCTACAAATTTGCTTAGAACCACTTTACGCTAGGATGCGTATTTTTGGTTTAAATCGTAAAAAATAACATTGAAATAACATTAATAACAAAATTGTTTTTGTTTATAGAATGCGCACTTCTTTTAAGTATAAAAACAAGACAATGAAAATACGTCTGTCTTAATATCAATGCATACTACGAGTTATAATATACATTTATTGAAATGATATACCTTTTTCAGGGTAGCTGAGCATAAAATTCAATGCAAAATAAGTAAAAAATATTAAAACAATCATGATAAATAAAATTTGCACTTCATTTTGCAATATCTGAATAAGCAATCCTAGGCCGAGGTGCTCTATGCACAAATGTGGGTGAAGTACTAAGACCAAGCGCGTACCGCGAGGTAAATGCATTATTGAGCGCGAAGTGCGAGAACCAACAGCCGCGCGAACCAGATGAGCTCAAATTTGCTAGCATAGCGCGCGCCTGAGCGTTTGGCCAGGGGAGAGGAAAACTGCAGAAAACCACCTCACGAGTTCACCCGGCTTTTCGACAGTCGAGTTTGAAGGGAGACATTTGACTCTATCTATCTACAAGTTTTTCTGAATCAGATTTATAGACAATTGTTTTATATTTCAAAGGTAAAACCATGATTATAATAATTTGTTGCAGCATGTCAAACGACAAGGCACGTCGATTTAAAGGTACCCGACCTACACTCGACAATTTGCGCCCTCCGCGCGGAAATTCATTCCCTCCGCACTCTTCTGAGCGGTTTCATTCTCCGTTTACTGTTAGAAAAGTGTCAGTCGCCGATGCTTGGGTAGACTCTAGACAGTCTAGACTAGACCAGAGTCTACGAGTAGACTTTTAGACACCGGATCCTCGATACACGTCGTTCAACACTCGCGAAATTTCTCGCTCCTTTTGTAATTTTATTCATTTTTCTTGCAGAGTTGCCGACGATCCTCCAGCCGTGCTCTGTTTGACTATGGAAATGCAAAAGACAGCTCGGCACTCTGAACCACTCTCATGTATATTTTTCTTCCCCATGGTGCCTGAATATTATTAGTAATTAACGAAAAGATCCATTCTCGCTAGCCAGAATCATATCTCCTGAAAATCTCTTCAACTCACGAATTTATTAAAATAACAAACATTTTTATTAAAAAGTTTTGAAAGTTGGATGATAAATTACATTAACTAAATTCATGTATAATAAATATTTCTTGATCCTGACGGCCAGTTCAATCTTGCCGCAAATTCTATAATTATGACGGACTCAGAAAACTGAATTTAAATATATTTATATACCAAAAATCATTCAATTAATTTACAACGCAGTTGTAATTACTTCATAAAATGCGTACTGCTTCACAAAATTAATCGCTCGATGTTTACAATCAATCTATAATTGAATGAGTATGTTATTTAGTTGTTTGTGTTTGAGTAAATGGGAATTGAATATATATTAACGCTAACGAATTCTATCAGTAATTAGTGGCAGAGAAGAGCAAATTAGCGCAGGAAGGATCAATTTTAACTGGAAATGGATATTCCAAAAACGTTCTTTTGCAATGGTAATATACATTTCTCCCCTTCGTCATGTTCCCTCTTTCTCTTCCCGAGTATAATTTTATTCCAGTCGAAAATCCGATGAGAAGTTTCGCTTCTCCTGGATACATATGTATATCTTTAACCGCAGAACAAGCAATTTTTTTAACATGAATCTTCTTTTTTTGTAATCAGAGAGTTGCATTTTTCATCTCAAATCCGCAATGACGGTACACTATTTTTTACCATCATAATGAGAAGGTATTTATTTTATGTGAAAACTGATCATCACGGATTTCTATCAATCTTCACCTTACGAGATCCCCTGTATCCGAAAACACAGGTTATACGATGGTGTCTTGTCTGTCGTCGTAATTGTCGTCGTCAGAATGTGTATACCGAATAACATTTGAAAGACTAATCGGATTGGATTGTGATTTGGGACACGTTTTTAGGTCCTAAAAAGCAAGGTCGAGTCATTTAACTAGAATTTTTTGACCAACGGTTCTGATTTTAACCACCAAGAAAATATTTGAAAATCAAACAATCCATTTGGTTTCAAACTATTCCTCATATAAGAAAAAAAATGAATAAACAAAAATTGTTCACCCAAAAAAGATCCACAAATTTTTTATTAACCATTCTTTGATAGGCCTCGACTTTTTGTTTTAATCGTAAAAATAACATTGAAAATAAAAAATAACAATTTTTGGAAAAACGAAACAAGTAAAAAAATAACTAGGCAAAAATTGTTCAAACAAAAAAGATCTACAAACTGGTTATAAATCCTTTTTTGGTGAGGCGCGTAGTTTGCAACTGTTTAGTTGTTAATTAATTTTATTTCAGTTGAAAATACATATTTGTAGGTCGAAAATTTAATTATATGGTTACAAATTCAAAGGGGGGGGGGAGGGTTCAAAATAGCGTGACGTAGTTTCTAAACGGCACCTTACCAACATAACAAAATTAAATTATTCGTAATTTTTTTTCTATAATAGCTGGTAGCTACGATAGTTGGCTAATATTATTCAGTTCATGTCATTGCTAACTTTAAAATTGATGTTTCAGCTTTAATTTGGTATGGTAATACTTTCCCCACTAGTTCATCATTTGTCAATATTATGACTTTAAAAGTTTTTCTATCCACCTCGTATTGGTTTCCCCCACTTTTAATATTAATTAAAAAGTACAAAATTAATGAAAAGTTAAATCCCAAGATTAACAGCAAACGGATTACATTAATTTTTCGAGAGGCATTGAAATAGAATATAAAATGAGCATGGTTGACTGAAATTATTTAAAAAACGATCGTATAGCCGATAATGTATTTACATTTCCAATCATACAGCGATACTAATGACGCAGTTTTCCTGATGCTCAATCCGTGACATGGTACATGGGGTCAATCAGTGTTTCGGTTCATATACCTATATGAATTTAGAGCTCGCTTTAAATCCGATAGCTCTGTGACATATATGACGGCCGGCACGCGAGTAGCTCGGACAGTCGTATTCATCGAGTTTTCTTAATTAATAACAAATATACCCTGGAATGAATTTAACGTCGAATAAAATGATATCCCTGTCAAGTAATCCCATGCACGAATATCCGATTCGCATTTTGATTGGGGGTCGTCTACTCAATGAAAATCATACGCCTTCTACATCTGACTTATAATGAAAAATGATTTAAAAATTAACAAATATAGATCGGGCACTGATATAATAAAAGGGAAACACTTGGAAGTGTTTTTAGAAAACTTCAGTTTCAGGTCAGCCCTGAAGAAGTGAAGTGCAATGTTCATGAAACGTCGGCAACATTCATAGTTTCGCACACGATTGAAACCCGAAAAATCTTTCAATTTTGAATTTTGAATTTTACTTTTTGGAAATTCAAAATTAGCGATTTGAAAATATTATTTGAAATGTGACTGCATCATTAACATTTACTCAAATTTTTAATATTAGATAAATTCTGACTCGCAGAGTAGACCTGTAGACCGCAAATAAATATACACTCAGAAAACGATTTGATTGAACCAACAATATTTTTGTTGGTTCAACCATAGAATTTGGTTATTATATGGAGAACAAAATATTTGGTTGACCCAACTCATTTTTTTGTGTGTTTTCAACCAAATCTTTTGGTAGTTGGAGTATTTGGTTGATATAAACAAAAAAATTGGTTAGGTCAATCTAATATTTTATTGAATCGGCAAAAATTTGTTTAATTTAACCAAATTTTCATGTATATCCAACAAAACAGTTTGTTTGGTTCGAGAAAAGTTTTTTTCTGAGTGTAATGATGAAAATAAGTACAGATAGATAGGGTTGATTAATACTGAACAGTTTTTAATATTAAGTCTGCGAATCTCAAAAATTTTTAAGTTAAGCACATCAGCATAAAATAATTGTGGAAATACCTAAGCATTCAAAATTATACATTTTATTATCTGTAACTTTCTGAAATAAGTAATTGAAAACTTTAACTGTTAAGTCTTTATAATTAAAGAACATAGACAGCGGTTCGTTATTTTCCGGCCTATGGAAAAACCTCTAATTGACGATCGTTTTCATATTCTGAAAAATCGATGACAAAAAAAACGTTTATTTGTACAAATTTCGCCCTATGAAATTCCATACCCAGGTAAACCCGGCCTTTTAAATTCACCATAGCATCCATTCAATAACCGTCGCCCACGTTAAAGAATTTTATCTCGATTTTTATTTAATATGACAACCAATATTCGATAAACTTAAATAAGAACATGGAAAATATTACACTTTAAACAACAAAGCATATGTTTTTCTACATTATACGACTTTTAAAAATACCCTGTCAAAAAAATTCCTGTCTTCGATTGTATAATACACAATAAACAATACACAATAATTTTATTCATATAATATTTTTTCGGTGAGAATTTAAAACTGATTTTTAGTCGAAACCCATTGACTGTTGAAGTTTAGTAAGTCTTTGAGGACGTTTTCCACTGAATTTTCATATTAAAAAAGTAAATGAAATGTTCTTATCGATTCTAAAAGAGTTCTACGAAGTCGTCTTTTTGCTGGAGAATGAATAAAAAACCACTTAAATTTCCGTAAATTTCGTATTTTGTTTATTCCCAGTGACTTTCTACTGATTGAACAATTGATGAAAAGTCACTTATTTTCAGTAAAATTCCACACTAAAATTGTTTGCAGGAATTCACTTTTTATTAAATTAAATAAAAGTATTAAATATATGTGAGTGATATTATTGTCAGAATACCACTTCTCTAACTTTTCGCAAATGTTTTTCATCTACGAATACTTAAAGATTGTTATCAATTTTCGAATATAAAAATTGAGTTGATTTGCAATGCATTATTGAAAACGTCAAAAAGCTCATATTAACTTTATCTCTCTCATAAAGTCAAGTTTGAAATTCGAATAAGTACATTTTTCGATCCGATAAAAATTCCGAAAAGTCACATCATCGTAAAAAGACATTTATGTGCGCATAATGTAAGTTTACCAGCTGTACAAACACGGTAATTTCAAAACTGCATTGTCGTTCGTAATATGTGCTTTTGCATTTGCAGGCTAATTTAATTTCAAATGCAATTCTATCCAACGCTTCATAGTGAATTTGGAAAAGCTTTACACGATGTACATATAAGCAAACTGTAATGTCATCATTGACATTTATAATGAGATTATGATGAGTATTACTGTGGAAACTGACCTTCGCAATTATCAGTTACAGCTTCTGTTAACATCCTTTTAATTCATTTACGCGCAAATGAGTTAAAAGGATGCTAACAGAAACTGTTTGAGTTGGCGCAGCAATTAAAATACTTGGGATTGGTTTATGATGAGAATTATGGTGAAAATAGAAAGAAAACGTAATGAAGACGAAAATCATTTAAGGGTCTAGGAAGGAATCAGTATTTAACTTACTATCTCTAAATTCGAATCAGTGCCTACATTTATATATTCACTGTAATTATATAGTCGTATTTCACTGATTTTGCAGTAGACAAAGTTACTAAAATTTCAAAATTGCTGTGTTTTTGTTAAATGATTAATATTATAACTTTTATTTTTTACACCTGCCTGTTATGTGAGAAGTTCCAGGAAGTGAAAAAAAATGAAAAAGACGATTGATTATTCTTGCTAAAAAAGGTGATCTAAATATTTTATATGGATACACTTTTTCCTATAATAAACGTTCTTTGCTGATGCAGTAACAAACTCCATCATTTCGAACTCATTTAATTTAATTTGGAACGATTTATATAGAAGTTTTCGTTCTTGAAGCCGTGCACGTTCAAATATTATTAACCCTTTGAGTCCGGGAAGTCTAGTATATGGACACACCATTTTATTTTGGAAACTGTTAACTCGATTTTAATGAGCATCTTTAAATTTGAATCAGTGGAATCTTAGTTGAAGTATCAGTGACTCACTTTTCAAAATTGAAACGACTGAAATTATCACTCCCCATCTCTGAAACATCAGTAACTTTTTCGAATGAAAAGTCAGTGAATTAGAGCTTTTAATAAATTAGAACAGTGAAAAGTCAGCGACTTTTTATTTATTCATTAGTTGTTTTTGTCAATGGTCGTTGTTAGGAGGTAATATTCACAAGTATATCTATTGCCTGTTGCTAGAGATTTGTGTTACGGTACCTTCGAATGTTTTTGACTAATTAGATTTCAATAATTGCAAATTTGCTAGTTGTTTTTCACCAATTCCCCTGTAAAAAACGACTGAAATTATCAGTGGATCAGGATTGGTATTAAACTTTATTATGATATGTTATTCACCGTTGCTAGGGGTTGTTTTTGATCGATGCGATGGGTTGTTATTGGTTGTTGCTAGCAGCTTATATTAATTGTTGCTACCGATTTGTATTGACCATTGTTACGAGCTATTATTAAACCCATGCTACGAATTGCTATTGACTTCTTCCAGAACTTATTGTTGCCCATTGCTATTAGTTGTACTTGATCGTTGCAAAGGGTTATTATTTACAGCAGGTTGAGGTTATGATTGACTATTGATATGAGTTGGCATTGATCTTGATACAGGGATTGTTGTTGACCGCTGCTAAGACGTGCGTTACTGATTGTTGCTGAGGACTGTTATGTACCATTGCTAAGGGTTGTAATTGAGCATGGCTACGGTTTGTTATTGACAATTGCTGCAAATTGTTATTGACCGATATTATGGGTAGTTACCAACCGATATATTTGATTGAAAATAATAGTTTAAAACAACCAAAATATTTGATAACGTTGAATTTTCATATTTATAAAACACTTTATCCTATTATACTAAACTAAAGGTACAAACTAATGTAAAAGGCAATTTCTAGTCAACCCGAAAAATTGAGGGAGTTTGAAAAAGGGATGGACTAGTCTAGTCGTCCCGAATTTTCGGGACGACGAGACACTTCGAATGTTAAAATAAAAACTAACCAAAGGATATAAACATGAAAAGATTTTATCTCAATTTGATTCATTTTGCAACTCGTCCAGGAAAGAGAGAGAAAAAACGAGTGGGTCGTATCGAGAGTACTGAGAAAATAGAGGGGTTGGTCTATAAGGGCATCTCTAGGGTTGCATCCATCGAGATGAGATCGCTGAGCGGAGTTTGCATAGCGACGTAAACGGATACACGATACAGGAACTCCTCTCGTTGCGTTGTTGGGGTGCCACCGGATGGATCTTTCTCGTAAACCAAGCGATCCGACAAATACAAATTCTTGTCTCTCTTTTTCCGTCTCGTCTCGGCATCACTCACTCGTCAAGCTACGAGGGCGTTAAGCCGCCGTTACCGCTTCTGACGTATTTCAAACTTCTTTACATATTTTTCACCGGTGCGGGTACTGCTTCCATGTTCGACCAATCCGACCGTTTGTCGACGACCTCCTTAAGCTGCTTTCGCTCGGAAAAGTGAAGCCATCAGGTAATCCTCAAGCAAATTTTTCGGATCTTGAATTGCAGACGCCCACAATCTCAAACGATATTTCATAAAGATTCGAGATAAAACGATTTTTGATCATTAGAAGGGAAATATCATATAACAATAATTACTTGTACAGGTAAAAAATAAATCAATGCAGAATCTGTCATAATTTATAAAACATTTATTTTATAGTCCGCTATAGTCACTCCGGAAGAATAGAGCTTTATTCGTTATTATATATTCATAAAATTATTATTGTGAAAATTCAATTTGAATACGAGAAAAAGGTAGAGCACACAAGCTTAGAAAATTTTTCGTTTTCATCAATTAAAGGTCTGACTGATTCAATACATTTTTAGCAGGTTTGCCAACGAAAGACGGATACACTGTAAAAACTTTCTGCGAAATCTCGCATAGTCTGTCGTGGTAGAATACTCTGCTTACCACGAACATCGTAGGAAATAAAAAGATAATGCACCAATGTGGTAATTTTCCGACGACTGTCGTTGTAGCTTCACCACGTCAGTCAGTGAGATATTTACGATTTGTCGGTAATTTTACGTTTAGACTTGTGGTTAACATTTTTTTGAATAAAAATCGTATTGGCTGACGCCTGTAAACTCACAACGGTAGTCCCTGCAAAATTTCGCAGACATTTTTTCAACATAAATCAACCAAATTCTTTAATAGGTTAGTAATTTGTTTCAATAAAAATTTGTTTCAATGAACACTTTAATAAATTATTATCAAAATAATCTTAAAGATTCAAATTATGAACTAAGTACATAATTTAGTTCCATAAAAATTGTTTTCTTTCGCAGAATAAAAAATATTTTGATCAATTATCCATTTAGTATTAATGCAATGGATAGGCTTTTGCAGATTTATCAATTACGTGAAAAATCGAGTAAAACGTTTTGCTCCCTTTCCAAAGAGACATGAACAAATCAGTAAAAAGCCGAAATCAAAAATTAAATGAAATTGGGAATCAGATAATTGTAATGGAAAAGCCATTACAGTGCCAAGCGAACATTTAAAAATGCTTTTTAGCATTTAACGAAAAGTATACTTTCAAATAAAAATATGTATTAAAGAATGGAAATGTAAAAAAACCATCAACAGATTCGTTTTTGCTGATGACACTCTTTTATTCCTTTATATTTACCACAATTACAAATCTACTTTATGGATGTTCTGATACACTTGGAACACTCATTTTTTAATACCATGGGATAGTTATGTAAAGCCAACATGCTTTTGCAATTAACGAGTTTCATTTTTGACTGATCAATCCTATCAGCATTCATTTCGTTATGACATGTGATGAAAATACGCGTGAGAGGGATACAAAAAGATACTGGGTTTGTACAATGAGAAAAGTGTTGATTTAAAACGTAAGTTATGAGAAATACACTCAGAAAACGATTTGTTTAAATCAGCAGAACTTTAGTTGGTTCAAACATAGAATATGCTTATTATATGAATAAAAAAATATTTGGTTGGCCCAACCAAATATTTCGTAGAGTGAACCAACAGTTCAGTTATAAACTCTACAAAATTTAAAATAGTACAATCCTGAACATTCCAATTTTACAATTAAAAGTTCTTCATTTCTAAACAGTTTAGCACATTTAGAGTTGATAATTTGCAACGTTTCTAGCGCCTAATTGTGAATATAAATGGAATAAAAATTGAAATAGAAGTGTGTATAAACAGAGAAGACTGTTTATTTAAAAATTTTTTGGCTGAAATAAAATTTTCAATTGAGGTTATACCATTCGAAAATTTTATTTCACGTACAAGTTATTAAATGAAACAGTGCTTTCCTCTGCATACACACTATTTTTAAAGAAGAATTATGGCTTAGAATCCACAAGATATTTCATTCTAGTATTTATTTAGTAAAACGAGATGATTGAATTTTGATTTTAGAGCTTAAGTCCAACAGCCTTAAAAATGTTTCAATTTTAGAAGTTTGTAAGTTGACATTTTTAATAAAGTATATTTCTACTGTATTAAAACTAAAATTGATTTACTTTAACAAACTTTCATTTGAAGTTGCATAATTAAGAAATCTCCATATTTTTGTAAGTAAAATTATTGTTTCTGTTTGGAAAATTTTGAACATTTTCTTATTGAGAATGTATAATTTAGAAACTTTTTGCACGCTTTTAACTTTGCGCAATTGTGTAAAATGAAATTATAAAAACACTACATATTACAATTGTTTAAACTGTGCCGATTCTAGTTTTCAAATTTGAAAGGTTCAACCAACAAATATTCTTCAATTGAAACATGTTAAATTTGAAGTAGGCCCAACTGAAAATTGTTAAATTTTGAACTTTAAATTTTAAACTATTCGATTTTATACATTTTAAGCTGGGAAAGGTAAATGGTGCCAGGTCAATTTTTTGACGAAACAGAGTTTTCTTCGAAAAATATCATTTCTCCCTTTGCTACACCTTTTTAAGTGAAAATATTAAGGTTTTGAACATTTTCATCCTCAAATTTAGTATTTAAATGGATTAAAATATTTTAAGATTTCAAACAATGAAAACTAAATGAATGAATTATATTAAATTATTCCATTTTCTTAACAATTCGATAGTCAATAGTCATTATAGGATTTTAACAAGTATTTAACAATTGGAGATATTATTATCAAAATTAAAAAGTTTTGTACTAAAACTACAAACGTTCCTTTCTTCTGTTAAATAGTACTATTTGTTTATGAAATAAATGAAATATGTATTCGAGATGATTTTCTTGACGATTTATACACAATTTTTATTTATAATGCCTCGTATAATACCAGATGGAAAGCTACACAGTCTTTTGAGTCCATCCCTATTTCCATTAGATATTACATGCTGATGAGGGATATTCATTTTATGAGGCAAAAAAAAATGATTTTCGAACCTGAAAATTCATTTTTAAGGAATATAATAATTTTATTTTACCTCTTTCATATTTTTTATAAGAATTTGACATAACAGTGTGCTAATTACAAAATACAATAAGATAAATTAAAAACGTTACTTACTATAGAAACATGTGGAACAAGATCAAATTATGAATTTCCTCAGAATAATTTTAAAAATTGCCACTGAATTATTTACCATGATGGTAATATAAAAGGAGATAATTGTATATGTATACAAAAATCTGATGCATGCATTTTCAAGACAAGCTATTGTGCATGTACAGCTTCGCGAAAATAATTTTTTTTAATTACCCTGATGTATACATGTAGATAGTAGAGCCACCTATTTTTTCACACAATGTTTATTAAATAGATCCATTCACCTATATAAAGAAATAATTTACTCAATCGGCTATAATTTGAACCCCTAGACAAGTTTTTTGTTTCTCCTGTAAAATTAGTTTGATTGGACTTAGCAACGTTTAGCTTTCCACGTTTCATTTAAAAATAAATGTGCGGAATTTCGAATGCTTCATGATAGTTGAATTTTGAAAAGTAGCCAATTTTTTCTATCATTTCCGCTGCAAATCATTCATTTCATACACTAATTTTGAAATATTAAATAATAAAAACTTATATAAATAATACATGTAAATGGTAAAAAGAAACTGACATACTTCAGACCAAAAGTAGATTTTGATGTTATAAATCCTTTATTTCTGCCAACGTTTCGAAAACTTTGCCGTTTTCCTCTTCAGGACGTTAAATTTCAAAATTCGTCAAATATTCGTCAATTAATTATAAAATCATCTTCCTCCTCACATCTCTTTAAGGAGCTTCATTTTTGGTAAGAAATTTTGTTTCAATTTTGAAAAATTTAAATTTGTTTACAAAAATTAATAAATTGATACTGTTAAAAACATTTTAATACTAAAATTGACTTAGTTAAAGAGTCAAAAACTCCCCAACTGTTTTGCTCCATTTTTGCAAGGAGAAAAATAATTGAATTTTTGATAACAAATTGAAATGAAATTATTTTAAATAGTGATGAAGGTTCGATTGTAATAGTTGTATTATAATCATTGTCTAGAAATCCTAACCTACCTAACTTAATAGATACAATTTTCCTTTTCTGTTCGATTCTTTGCAAAATTTCACTTACTTGATTTAAAACGCATTTTTGATCAAATATTTTTACTTTTAGTACATATTTAAAAGTAGTGTATTATTATGGAGTCTGTTTTCTTTAAATATACATTTGTATTACATGAATATATACTGTCCGGCTATTAGACAACATGCTGTCCTACCACTAAAAATCCTGTCCGACCACCGGTGTTTTTTTATTTTGTTCAGAAAACCTTTGCTTTCTTTTAAAAATGCAGTTGCATTTGAAAATAGTTAGCAGAAATAACTTTATAAATAAGCAGAGAGTCCAAAAATGTGAATCATTGTTAGGAAAATTTAAAAATAAGTTCCTACAACGATTTAAACATGAGGATAACGCTACTTGTCCGACTACCGGTGTTTACCCTAGTTTTCATTTACTTAAAATAATTTTCAATCACGTTCAGCACATTTCTGAATAAATAAAATCGTATAAAAAAAATAAAAGATGCAAATGGCATCTGTTTGTAAAATTCTCGACTGCAGAAGAATTTTTAAATGATGTAACACTAAACGTCAGGCGAATCTCATCACTTATAACGACAGCAAAGAAACGACAGAGCGGAAACGAATGAATTAAAAGAATTTGCCATAAAAACGGGATTCGAGGGGAAGATGCGGGGACGGATAGCACAAGGGAGAGGAAAATTCGCCAAGCAGTATTGTACGCTGTCCGATATTAAAATGCCGGTGATTGATGCGTGTACCGTGCACATTTTGCCTCTGAACCAGCCAATAGGACTCCCCTCCACTTTACTAAAATACGAGGTTGTCATAACGGGGTTATATTGCATCTTCCCGAGGCCGTGGGCCATGGGACATAGAACATGGGACACGAGATTCACCCCCTTACTATCAGCCACCCTACAACGAAAAAAGCCCACAATGCATTTCCCTTCTACATATATCGTAGATAACAAGCAACAACGTGCTGAGAGCAATCGGTATTTATATCTGTGTAAATCATTCGATTTGTTCTTCGACTGACTCTATACTTTCTTTCAAAGCCGGCGCTATAAATTCCTAATTCCCATAAACGATTCGAAGCAAGTCTATCGGTATATATTATTCAACCCTTGTACTATTTATTCCGGTTTATCAATTTTTTAACCCCTATACAAACTAACAAGCTATTATTTATTTGCTACGTTTTCCTTATTACTTAAATTCGTCCCGATCATTTATTTTCTAATTTCCGTCTTTAATAGGGAACAATTTAAAAATGTTGAGTATTCAAAATTCTTAAGATCTTATACTAATAAAGATAGGCCAAAAAATACTTATTCCAAGTAGGGATAAGTGAGAAAGTTTTATAGCAAATTTCAAGATAAATTTGAACAACCAGAAAAATGCGAATAAAATTTTGGAAAAAATTATTGTAATTGGTCCTTTTCGAGTAGAACTACTACTCTTTTGCTCTAAATGGCCCACGACCCAAATAGGAACATATATTTTTTGTAACATAACTTTTTTGTTATACGTGCATAAGAAATGCTACTTTTCACGTCTGTTTAGCAACCGCAAAATCCTAAATTCCCCACGAAATCATGATTTAAGTGTTGGATGCCTTAAATTTCTGAAAATTTGCGGTAATTTTTGGTAATTTTACCACAACTTTCCGAAAAAAAATTGTATATTGTTTCTCAAATCGAAAAATTCATGCATTTGTTACAAAGAATATCGTGTGAAACAGGTGCTGAAAGTAGACAGTTGCAACTCTTGTGAAGTTTACAGTACTTGCCATCGGCTCATCTTCGTGTGGAACTGCCTACTTTCCGCGCTTGTAGCACAATATACTATTTCCCAGGACAGACAAATTTGTAGAAAGTATTTAAACAAGTTAAAAACTGGCTCTTACCAATATTTTTCTCAATTATTTACCAAGAAAAATGAATTTGAACAAAATTATTTTGGACATACCAACAACAATTTTTATTTTCATGGGTTTATGTTTCGTAAAATGACTTCCCTAATATCCACCAACAATTATGAAATAATGATAATGATACTGTACGAAAATGACCCATTCCATTAATTAAAGACAAAAAATAAGTTATACATGAACTTTCATACACGAATTCTGAATGGTTGTAATGATCCATGTCAATGAAGTTGAATTTTGCTTAAATCATAAAACTTAATGACATTTTAGTTTTTCTTACCAAAGGCCTGAAGACGGGTTGATAGGATCATAAAGGAAACTTACCTGTAACAGAAGAAATAAAATAGTCAATTAACGTACACAATTAACAAAAATAAGTAAACTTCTACACATAAACAAATTTGAAAACAGCAACCAACATGATTTTGCTGCAATTCAAAATGTGTACCAACAGAACAATTCCTTTATGCCTGCACCGATTGACTGTACAAAATATTATGGATCTCAAACACAGTGAAAATTTATTCAGCCTATTCGATTAATTATAGTGCAAAACCACGCCATTTTGGGTTTCCTTTATACATTTTTAGCTTTTACATGCTTGCCCTAAGAAATTACTGAAAATAACATTTTACATTAAACACGAAAATTCTTCTTCTCAGCGACCCCTATTTCTAATTTCCAGAAAGCTCTTAAATAACAGCGTAAAAGAGGGTTTGGAATATCCAACGAACTTCAATCTGGACAGAATTGTGGTTGGCAAATTTTCCAATACTAAAATCAGTTCCATGTTTCCCTGTCAACGTATCACTAATGACTACGCGAAATCGTCAGGTAAACGCTTGATGATGCTGCACTGGATCTGGCAGTTTACCTCGAACATCGATTTTAGCGTTGAAGCATTAAGGGGCGGCTTAAAGCTTAATGAAACGAAGATGATTATGGCTCTAGCTTTAGGCTTTATCCAAGAGTACATATTTCAAATAGTATTAACCTTACACCTTTAGATCGCACATCAAAACATCAAATCAATCAGATCAAGATTTTTTGTTTGAAAGCCCAAGACAAATGTACTACTATAGTATACATATATACAATAATTACGTATATACTGCATGACTATTTTATGCAGCATCAAGTTTAAGTTCTAGAAATAGATCCAAATTAATTTCATCGGAAGAATCCTGATGATCTCTTCATTATATGAAAGACTATGAACCAGGATAGCCGATCTTTTGTCGATGATAAGAGAGAGGAAGAATCTACGGTCGTATATGTAGCAAGTCGTAGAATTATCAGGTTGGAATGCGGTGTAATAAATCCCAACATCATCCCTCGACCGAAATCACCCCCGACTGCTATTCACCCTTGTATTGTTACTCGGACAAAGAGTTTCACCACGGTTGACTTGTACTACGTGCTTTTGTTACTTCGCTCTAGTGATCTTCTTCACCATGGTCTCAAGGAAGAATTATTTTTGAAAGAAATCAAAATCCACAAAGATAACAGTACTAGCACTCTTCCTTTTATAAAAATCATAAGATTCTAGTATAATTTTTGAAAAATCATACCTCTGATGTGAGACAATATCTATTTTATACATGCAAGTTAATGCAAAGTGTAAATTTCGAGCACGGTTGAAACAACAAAAATATTTAGTTCCCTCTATACAGCAACCAAACCATTTTGTGATTTTAAATAAACATTTTTCTCAGTGTATCATAGTAATAAATTATTTGTAGTATTTTGATACTCGGATCACAAATAACATACTTCACTGTGTCGTATATGGTTCTCTTCTCATCCTACTCCCTATACTTAATTCCTTCATCAATCTTGCCCAAATTCGCATCATCTTATGTCCCACAACCGCGACAAGTATATCTTAGTAATAATCGCGTCTTCCTTGTCTTTCATACATTTCTTTTTTTTTATTAAACCAATGCTGTCACCGTAAGTCGCCGTGGCGCTTTTCGCTATTTGTTGGCCGCGAGGTAGGATAACTCTGAGATATTACGCAACCGTGTAAACGCAGTGACAAACGCTCTTGTACGTAGTCGCGCTTCCAGTTTTGCGGTAGTGTGAGTTTAGTAAAGGGCATGTGTTGTCAGTGTTGCGTGTGTACCGTGGCAATATGGGAGATCATATGTCATGCAAGGGGGTATACACCCTCTCCTCCTCCCAGTTCGTTTATACAGAGGAGTGAGTCGACCCTATGTTACCGTGTACCATACAAATACAAACACAAACACATGCACGTATACACTTGCAGATTGAATTCCTACATGTAACGCGCGGAAACGAATAAGCCAAATAAAATAAATAGTAAGGGTTTTGGCGCGAGCCACGTTCCGTCCCTCGGGCTTGGTGTTTATGTGTGAGAGGATATGTGGAGGAGTGTACATTGTTTTTGCACACTTTACTTCCAAATGCGTGAGTCCACACACCCTATCAAGTTAATAGAACCTTGCGCGTGTGGCAATGTGTGTTCCGCTGGTTGTGCGGCTTATTAATCTGACGCTAAAGCGATAAAGCGGCTGCCCACGCGACAGCTACGACACTACTTCATACTTCCCAGCGTACGATCTGGTCAATCTGAGCCTCGGGGACGCACATTAGCACAATAATCGATTATCGACATGCTTATACGGAATTTCCATCATTTTTCATTCGTAAATTGCACTAATTCGCGATCGCTCTGAGCAACGAGTAGTTTATACACTGACAATGTGTTATGTGTAGTATGTACTGACAATGAGTAATACTATTGGGCACTAATTTTACACCCTGATAAGGGAAACACGCTGGATTTTGAGCTTACGGAAGTGGAATTATTAGACAACCAAAGTTACCTCTGCTACTGCGAATTATGTACAACCATTTTCGTTTAAAGCTATGACATATAATATATGTAATTTTCTACTTGTTTAGCTAGTTTTAGCTATTATTGTATATTATTATTGTACATAGCGTGGCAGACATCGTTACACATCAGACATGGTTCAGCAAGTCAACTATTCTTGCCTAGCTGAAAAACCTGTTGTATATTATATAAGAACAATGTTTTTAATCAACCTTATGCTCACAGCGCAGAAATTTTTTCTACCATAGAGAAAAACTGCTACGTAGCAAAAAGTGCTACGAAATCATAGACAGCAGATTTACCAACATAAGTTCCAAATTATTTTGCGAATGGACGTCGTCATTTTCTACTGCCGTTGAAACAATTACCGCGATTTAAATAGGCTCGATGTATCGTAGATGTCATTGTAGTAGCACGTATAGTTGTCAATCGTTTGTAGCGCTTTGATCAACTTTTGATATGTTTTCATTTTATCTGAAAATTATGTCCTTTAATTGTACGATTTTCTCAGAGCGTTACTCAATCTCTATATGAGGTAATCGAAATCCACTGATAAATATAATACCACAATCAATAGACGAAAAAAATAAACTATTTTCAATATTCCCTAAGATGCATCTGTCTAATCATCACATTACAGTTTTGTGTGATAAAAACGTGGCATATCATTAATATTTCTAACAGATATGAGCAAGTGTCTATCTCTACGTCGTGCAATTTTTGTAATATCATAAAGGAATTCGATAGAAATGTAACTCAAACCCTATTTGAATATATTTACATACATTTGCAACTTTGGTTCAAGCGCCATATAAGAACACACTTCACAGGGCATATTTTGTGACCTATTAATATGTAAAAGTTTGCATGGAATAACTTCAATTTTGACGTGAAAATATCATTCTTTAAGTATAATCTAACATTTTTCATTAAGGTATATATATAAAGAATATCGTCGTCTTAAGAATATAATTATTACCATCAGCATATACTGAATGAAGTGGAAACTATTTCAAAATTAAAAACACTAGTATTGAATTTTTAGGTAAATGGATAATAAGGGAACTAGCGGAAACCGAGATATAGAAAAAAAACGATCAAAAGCTGTGTAGATAGCGTTCGATAAACGGCCAAATCCGCTGAAATAAAAGAGACCAAATACAACCTTCCTGAAAAGGTTGATTGCCCCCCCCCCCTCTCCACAGCAAAAAAACTAGAGGGACGACACGGCAGGATCGTGAAAAGTAAATCAGAGAAAATCCCGAACGTTTACATGGGACTCTGCCGGTAAACAGACTGGTTTGCATATACGCGGGGTTCACGTTTTCGGGCACGTGTGTTCACCAGCTCAACGCCACTTCGCGCTCGTTATCGTCTCGAAAATCTCCAAACAGCTCATCCCACTCCAGCCTATCCGTCAACGCTATCTGTATCTTTCGTGTTATATGGGAGGTGGATTTCACACCCCCACCTCGATTCCCTGTCACCCTTGTTTTGCCACCAGGGTCGCACTGTCTCTCGGGCGTGGCGATTTTAAAGAAAATCGGTGAAAATTTAAAGCGCCTACAGGGTGTGGGCAGGGTTCGCGCGAGGGATTGTCCTGTTATCGTGTCGCTTATCGTGTGTGAAGGGGCTTATGCGGATTGCGACTAGCAACCACCATCCTCGTCCCCAAACATACCATGGGCATGGTTTCACTACCAACACAACCGCTACTATCCCCGTTACGACCCGACCGACAAATAGGTAATAACACGTCGTGATTATGCCACGTTTTCACCCTGACGTAAATCTCGTTTCCGCTCTCACCAAGATAGAGAAACGACGCTTTTCGTGTCGAAGATAGGCCTCAATCTCTTGGAAAAATTCGTGACAATTTTTAAACCTCATTTTAAACAACTTTTCACTCTTTCTCAGTGAGGTACTTCTTGTAATCTAAATGAAAGAAAATGTACTGAAATTATAATATTTTTCTAATAAAAAATCAGTGAATATCCCTGGATGATATTGAAATTGTACACAGAGGGAGAAGTTGTCACTTATTTAATGCCTTTTCTGTCAATTAAGTGTATTTCTGTAGTTTAACCAACTAGATAAATTTCTTAAAAACTACTCTTAACTAAACTGAACCGACCGTTGAAATAAAAATAATTTGCATTTTGATTGGTTGAACTGAGAAAAAAAGAATGAATTTTTCTCTAACCAATAAAAATACTGATGCTTGTGTTGTTAGTAATTTTTGATTACAATCAGATTCTAGTCAATTAAGATTTCAGATAAATGCATAGCTAAGCCAGATAACCATATGGTGGTAGAAAGAAAATAATTTTGCAAATTGTTTTTGGAATGATGAAAAGAGATATTACTATAACAATTTTACATCATAAAAATATAGCAATTCTATATAACCAAATTTATAGTATAACGATTCGAATAAATAAATAAATAAATGATCCATTTAGCTCAGTCTAATACTCATCAGCATTCAAGTGAATAAAATTTGATGGCCGAAAGTATTGTTATGTTAATCAGTGATGATTTTATGACTACCAAAAAGGAATTTCTGGCATTTGGGTGATCAATTAAATTTAAAATCAGCATATTTCAAATTACTATTTTAGCTTTTGTTTTCATGATCACCGCGTTACAGCAACCATCAACAATGTCGTTTTAACAATAATACTACTAGGAGCAAGAATATAACTGAAATCACAAGAGCGAACCTGCGAATTTTTCAGATACGCAAGTTCCATGATGACCATGATAGAACCTTTTCGTTTAGAAACAAAATATACAATATATGAAACAAACAAAAAATCATTTACAATAACAGCAAAATAAAGAAAATAGCAACTTTCAGTTATGTTCAATCTTCACTTTTCTTTCACAGTAATACAAGAATCTGAATTTCATTTTTAACTTAAATTAGTAAGTCAATTAATTTCAACCATAAATTTATCTTAAATACCGTGTCTTTGTCTGAAATATGTAGTAATACAAAGAACAACTGATAGGTATGTTAAATTTCGAATGATTTCAAGTCCTGCGATCTGAAATTCATTTGCGCTAGCAGAAATGTGTGCGCGAACTGTGATGCGCGAACACTTAGAAGAAATGTCAATTGAAGGGTGGATCTCTGCAATTTGGATAGTGTATGTTTAAGTCGTTTGTGAAACGTGTTCACTTAATAACACAAAAGATGCCTGCTTAAATCTATGTGTTGAACATGTGCGTCGTTCGTGAAAAGTTTTTCGTGAGTTGAAGCTGAGAAAAATTCCCAGGAATACATTGTCATGGAGGTGGAGAAAAGTTTATGTTCTTACGGGAAATGAAATGCCTTACCTTATTTTGATCATTTTAATCGTATTTTATAAGTAGGACATGTTATAATCTGAAAAAATATTAAGTAGAGCTTTTACGGGATGTCAATCATATTTTTGTCTTAAATTAACCTACAAATTTAATTTTACGTGCATGAAGCCGTTGACTTTCAACCAAGCGAGTAACTGGAATTCATATTTCAATCATCAGTTGACTTTAAACCGGCGAATGATCCTTTTGGTTACATCAGAAAGTCAACCAACTTGTTTTACTGATATTCAGATTCTTGTATTATGCAGTATGCTTTTTCACAAATTATGTATTGCAGTTGCAATGGAATGTTTTACTATCTTGTAAATTGCAGTAAAAAATAATAGTTGCACACACAATCTAATTATTCTAAATTATAATAAACATAGTCACTCGCAAGTAAAAATAAAGTTATAAAGTATTCTATACCGCATTAAAAAACGTGTTGGCGGTGTCTTAGTGAGAACACTAAAATTACTTGATATTATTACAAAAAATAAATTGAAGTCAGTACGTGTGTACAACCACTCAAGTAAGAAACACTGAAGGACGATAAGTATAATTAATCGTTTTTACCTCAGAAATAGAAACTAATTGGAAATTATATTCGCTGCAAATTAAAATTGTTCAAGTTTTAACTTTTTTTAAGTTGAACTTAAAATGGTATTTGAAATTCAAGAATTCCAACTTGTAAGTTTCATTTTTTTAGGAAAATAAATGAGTTTTGCAACCAATTATATCTATTCTCCCAACTAAAAAACTTGGTTGCACAGATACAAACAAAACTGTTTTCATGTACCAGCCACCCAACAAAACAGCTTCCTCCATATGTTCAAGCTGGAACTGGAATTCCATTTATAATTAAAAACAGTGAAAAATTAACAATTTGAAAGAAAAAGCCTCAATCGAGGAACATTCGAACTGTCAAATGTTTGAGCAAGTTATAATTTATATCATTACAAAAATTACAATTTTCGATTCATCAATAGCATTTTAAATTTCGAAGTGTCTCGTCGTCCCGAAATTCGGGATGACTAGCCCGTTTTCAACATTTGGCTAGTCGTCCCGAAATTCGGGATGACTAGCCCATTTTCAACATTTGGCTAGTCGTCTCGAAAATTATGTATTCTTTTTTATTTCTCTCCTTTTGAGTAAGCCAAAGATTAACAAAACTGCTATTCATCCCTAATTGAAAATAAATGTTAAAAAAACGGATAGAACTAAGAGTTAGGTTATATTTTATAAAGTGTAGTCTTTTAAGCTTTAACGTATCTAAATTATGTTATGTATTTGCACTGTGTCACCGCAGTCTCAAGGTCGTTCCTTTGATGTGATCTATAGACTCTTGACTAGATACACTTGTTGCCTTTGTATTTAGAATCAATCATTCATTTGTAAAGAGTAAAATTCAATAATTATTCGCTCTCGCACTCTAAAACACTTTTCTGTGATCCAAAAATTATTTTAATTAATTCTACAATGATGATTTATCATTAAAAATTTATTTAAACATTTAATAATTCCCAAAAAGCAAGTTCTTTACTGCCAATGAGACTGCCGATGCGACGCATGCGCAGTACAGTTAGGGAGCCGAATTGAGAGTACTGCATCTTTATTCGGTTTTTCGTTCGATTTTGCGTGTTATTGCGCGTTGGTTAACGATCACGTGACATATAGATCAGCTGTTCTGTGTGCCGGCCTATACTGGCCGTAACACCCCTACCCCTTTTCCAACGCCTCGTGGAGGCGGAAAGGCACCCCTGTGACAGGTCACAAAAATAATGTAAGGTAACACCCCTACCCCTTTTCCAACGCCTCGTGGGGGCGGGAAGGCACCCTTGTGACAGGTCATAAAAATAATGTAGGTAACACGCCTACTCCTTTTCCAACGCCTCGTGGGGGCGGGAAGGCACCCCTGTGACAGGTCACAAAAATAATGCCAGGTAACACCACTACCCCTTTTCCAACGCCTCGTGGGGCGGGAAGTCACCCCTGTGACAGGTCACAAAAATAATGTCAGGTAACACTACCACCCCTTTTCCAACAAATCGTGGGGGCGGGAAGGCACCCCTGTGACTAGTCACAGAAATAACGCAAGGTAACACCCCTACACCTTTTTCAACGCCTTGTGGGGGCGGGAAGGCACCCCTGTGACTAGTCACAGAAATAATATAAGTTAACACCCATACCCCTTTTCCAACGCCTCGTAATTTTGGTGTAGTTGAAAGCAGTAAAATTAATTAAGTGCATTATTTTCAGGCCGACTAGACAAATGTTGAAAATAGGCTAGTCGTCCCGAATTTCGGGGTCATTAACATTTTTTGTGATTTTTGTCTAGTTAAAACGAGAAATTTCCTAAAATGCATTATTTTTGGGACGACTAGCCGAATGGAGAAAATAGGATTGTCAATTTTTGTAATTTTGGTCTAGTTAAAAACAGTAGAATTAATAAAGTGCATTATTTTCGGGATGACGAGCCAAATGGTAGAAATAGGCTAGTCGTCCCGAATTTCGGGATGACTAGCATTTATCTTGATTTCCGCCTTTAAATTTTTAATAGAAAAACAGCGACTTCTATCAAAAATAATTAGTGGGGATTTTGTAGGCTCTTTTAAAAAGAACAATTTTCCTTCTAAATTTTTTTTGCATCACCCACCTCAAAAGCTGACGTTTTCATGCTTCTAAATTGTGCCTAAAGGACTCTATTCGAGCAGACTGTGTGTAAATAATTTTCGCGCATGCGCAGTTTGAAGATAACTTACTTTAAGATACTGGTGAAAAAGCTGCTCATGTGCACTTTCGAGATGAGGTACTTTAGACACTGGTATAGGTTTAAACATTGGTGTTTGTATCTTCTTGAAATAAATTTAGATTTAACTTGAACAAATCTTTTAATGATTGAGATTTTGCTTTTAGTGTTTCTTAGCCCCCCCCCCTCCCCGGACAAAAGAGCATAAGCGCCACAACATTTTTTACACCATTTTTTTTAAACCAACATTTTTTTTCAAACAATTTTGTTCACAACATTTTTTTTCAATAAATTTTTTTCACAAGTTTTGTTTTCAAGCATTTTTTTTTCAACAATTTTTTTTCACCATTTTTTTCAAAAGAATTTGTTTACAAAATTTAAAAATCGTTTGTTTTAAGATTCTGTTAAGACTTAAATAAGCGTTTTAATAAACTACTCGATCCTCCTAACACAATTTTTCCGGACGGGCGTTGCAAAAAATAGCGTGTGATACACGTGCGCATAAGTGACTGCTGACTGACACTCGCACACAAGCACCTATTTTGCGCACTTGTATCACAAATAACTATTTTGTATATTGCGTTTTTTGGCTGAACATGTGAATTTTGGATGTTTAAAATAATACCCGTGAGTTATTTCAGAAAAAGGCTAAAGAAGATTTTATCGGTCTTCTTAAAAGCAACAATTTGTTTTTGTCTTTTTTTTCGTATGAAACACAGATTGGCCAAAAAATGGATTTTTTTTAAACGCGTTATCACGATTAAAACAAAAATTATACGTCTTATCGAAAAATGGTCGCAAGTAAATTTGTAGATCAATGCTTGTTTCGTATTTCGCATAGTTTTTCTATTTAAAATGGTATCGTCTCCAGAATCTGAGAAAAATCATAAAGACTATTTTGATATGCAAAAAACTATTTTTTGCTAAACATAAGAAAAAAATATAAAAAAACTGTTCGGCCCACCCTAAATCCTATATAAATTTACATTCTTATTTATCAATTATCTGCTGCGTTTTGATGGGACTTTGGGTACAGTTCTAATTTGCGTTACATGAAAGCGATTCCTTGTGTATTGCGCTTGGGTGCACGAAAGGCTGTGAAAAATCAGTTTGGAAGGGTGTCAGGGGGAATATAAGGGGAGGGGGTCAGACATTTTAAAAGAGGGATAGGAAGGAGGTACCAAAGGCAGAAAGAACGGAATTTAATTAAGTAAAATTACTGTCGCACGGAGTGAGGCGAGAAACAGCTAACGGGGCGATAAACGGGGACGAAAGGTGGCAACGCAAGACGCTCCGAGATATAGGGAGACAGAGGACAGCAGTAATGACCTTATCCCCTGATAAAAAAAAAAACAAAGTAATAGAAAGTAAACGAATTTAGAGCGAACCTCACAATTTTTCCCTCTCTTCTTGTTTACCTTGTCTACTTTTTTTCGAATTATGGTCATTTTTTCTGAAGCGAATGATGCATTTTTATACAACACATATATAAATCTAGAATACGGCCATTTCTCAAGCCTGGGAAGTGAACCTTAAGTTCCCCTTTTCAGCTTATTGGCATCTAATGGCCATTATATATCTATGACCTAATAAATGTTGACCGCATATACATATACATTGCAAACTGAAAATACTTTCGGATATCCTACATTTTTCATATACATATGCTGAAGCTCTCATATTAAAAGTTAAGTACAGTAGAAATAAGGGGCCGTTCAAAAATTACGTCTCGCTTATTTAAAAACTTTTTCCACCCCTACCCTTCTTCGTCGCAGATCATCAAAGAAAGCTTCAAACACAAACGATGTATTTTTAAACAAATGGTGAATCTTTAAAGCAAAAAGAGGAACTTTTTAGAAAATATTTTAATTTTCAAGCAAGAACTTTTCTTCCACGAAAGCTGAATTTTCAATCCAGAGGGAGGCATTTTCTATGCAAAATGACGAATTTTCAACAAAACAGTGGAATTTTTTTAAAAAGATGGCTTTTAACAAAACAGTTAACTTTTTATTATTATAATTAAATTTTTAACAGAATAGTTAAACTTCTAACTACATAGTTGAACTTTTAACCTGCAGTTATGAAATTTAAATCAAATAGTTGAACTTTAAAGTGAAAGCGATGAATTTCAAACAGAAGCGTGGAATTTTTAAATAAATAGTTGAATTTACAACCTAAGAAGATTAACATTTAACCAAATGGTCGAATTCTTAAAAAAAAAGATTAAACTACTACCAAAAAATGTTCTCTGCAAAAAAAGATCTAATTAAAATCGATTTACTGCTAATATGAAATGAAATCGTCAATCGATAATCCTGGTGAAATGGAATTCAATTTGAACATGGTAAATTTTATTTAATGTCCAATTGTTAAACTGCAATTAAAAACTCCACTTTCAGCGAAAAATACTTGGATGTGCCTATTGAATTCTACGAATTCAGTTCTTATTTAAGCGAAAAAGCTTCAAGAAGTGGAAGTTACTTGAAAAGAGGAGAAAAACAGTAATTCTTTTAAAAAAAGGGGGAAAAGAAGGGAATAGGGAAAGAGTGTGAATTCTGTACTTAGATACATTATTACTTGTAAAATAAAAGCACTGATTTTCATTTTTCAAGCATTTCAAAAAACATTCGAACATTTCACAAATCGTTAAAAATCCTATTAACTCCCCCACCACCTTCTGGCAGTGTAACGTACGTTTTGAACGACCCCTAACCCAGAAATTATCTACTGTATCTTAACATTTGCCTTTCATGGAAAAGATCTAAAGATCATATTTTTAGGTAAAAGATCATTTTGAGGTTCGCTGGAAATGAAGTTAGGTCTAGACGTGTAACGGAAGTGGATTGTCAATTTAGAAACGCCTTCATCCCCTAAGCCACCAACAAACCAGGCGTCCTTCTAACGCTCATCCTCAAGATCCATGCAATCACGTGAAACGGTCGTTGTCACCGCATTTATGAAAAATAATATCGCCCTCAAGGTAGCAGCGCATTCTTATAGTGGTTTTGCAAACGTGAAACAGCACCGCTCCCATGCAAGATCCGAACACCCTCCTACCATCCTCGAGCATCTAACATTTCTTAGCTGACAGGTGTACAAGATAATGATAGTTTTCAAAGTGAAATAATGCTTTTCGACACCTTTAGGTGAAGGCAAAACATTGACTTACAAACTCGAATAAAACCTGAGATTATGTATAAGATGGAGAAATATTCCAGGGGTCGATGATCAAGATGTAGCTTCATAAAAGAAATTAAGGATTGTCTCAAATCAGTTTTGTAGCCTACAAGGGGAATAGATTCGAATTTAGATGTAGGTCGATCGTATAACTTCATGGACGCACAACTTGCATCTTTTTCATAGAATATGTTGTGGTGGAAAAAATGGGGGTTCTTGAGAAGAGCAGAAGTGTGGAAGCAAAGCCGTTAGTCTAATTCTATAAAGAAATAATATTTCCAACAAAAAGGCAATTGTAGTGTCTTCTTAAATAATTAATTGAAATTATGATTCATCGCATACAGCCAATTGTAACGTTTATAATTTTAGAGTAGAAATATTAAAATTTCACGTACAATACAGTGATGGCAATTTAACCTTATGCTCGTATTGAAAAAGTGTTGCAAATCCTGAAACTTTTGAGAAGTGTGAATTTCCATGAAATTTGTTTAGCCTATGATGAAAATGCTGGAAATATTTCCTTAATTGTTGCCAGAGGAAAAATTCAGAAATCTTGTTCATTGATCAACTGAGAGACTATTTTAATAAAATTTTACGAAATGTGCAAGATAATTAATTCTTTTACATTAAAGAATGCATTTCCTGAAATACTAAGTCGGATAATTTCACTTTGTTCATGAACTTCAGCTGAAAATATATATCACTGCTCTATATACAATTTTAAATCATGCAAATTCAAGTAGGCACTGAGAATCGTACAGGAGAAATACTTAGTTCAAAATTTCTCAATTTCCAATTTTATGAATTGAAAATTGTTTTAATTTAAATAACTTTCATCTATTAAAAATGGTTCATCCTTTACAAAACTTTAATCTACAATTGTTTTATCACTTATTTATCAATGCTTCAATTTGGAATTATATGATTCATAATTATTAACTTTTAAATTATTTAATTTGGAATGTGTTGAATTTGAAGTTGTTTACTCATTATACTTAAAATTTATGAACTGTCTGCCGTTACGGTATTTTCCGACATTTTTTTACATCTTGCTCAGGGCTAGTGTTACGGTAAATTTCATAATACTATCCCTCATAGATCTATACTTGACCGAGTTAGTCTTACGGAAAATTCCGTAATACTAGTAAGTGCATAAAATTTACGTGTGGCAATTCAGCCCGCTAGCGGGAGAAATAGTGTGGATATCTTATTTACCATAATTTTGAAGTTATTCAGGATAACCTTTTTTCTTACAACGCTACTATTACCATGAACAGCATATCACCTCCGTGAGCGTTTTCAGTACCTGCTCCTTCTTGTTTATAACTATTTTGATTAAGAATTAATCTCAATATAAAAAACTGATTTCGTTCATAATTGACAAATTTTTTACTCTTTTTTTATTTTCTCGGACGATGAGCCATTATTTATTTACATACGTTTTTGTTGATAACAATTCTTATTACAAATAAGGAGCATATATTGAAGCATAGATACATAAAAATATATTATTTATAAGGTTTGAATAAACAATCGCTGATAGTAAGAAACTATCAAAATTTTTAAGAAGGCTGTAAATAAATGATGGCTTCTCGTGAGAGAAAATGTCAAAAGAGTAAAAAGTTTTATTTTTTCCAAAGATTAACAATAAGATAAAATAAAGAATTCTTTCAGTACAGGTTTTTTTATTTATAACAATTGTCATAAACAGTGAAGCAAGAGAGTTTATGAATAATTAATAAAATAATTAAAATTCCTAACAATTGTAAGAAAAATTAGTTTAAACAAAAATCTCTGAATCGCAGCGAGATACGAGCGGAAAAGAAATGTCGAAGTCTGAAATTCACTTTCATGCGTAATAAAGCTTTATTTACATTACAGTTTATATTGAAAACTTATTAGGTACCTGAAATTCAATGATGTATATTTAAATTAATTTTCTAAACGAATAGTTACAAATCGGAGGCAAAATGGTTTTACATATTAAATAATCCAGCCGCCACTAAAGAAGTTTTTTTCAAACAAATACAGTAATTATGAAGAAAATCTCTAAAATATGTTTTGGAAAGTCCGAACTAAGACAAAAATGTTGCCCGTTATACTTTTTTTTGCAATTAAGCGATTGCAGGTTACAGCGTTACAAACAATTAAAGCACTAAAATTGACATTTATGCAGGTAAATATCTCAGCACCTATTACCCCGAAATAAATAAAAATTGCTTTTTAAGATACGCACTCCACAGAAAAAATACATTTTATGTTCGTGATTAAACTTTCTTCCTGTACTAATGTTTAAAACTGTATTTTTGACAATCTTAAATGCAATATTTCATACATAGTTATCAAGAGAGGCTGTTTTGAAAATTTGCACATAAAAAAAAAAATTTATTTTGATCAGAAAATTTCTTTTTTCTTTGTGGAGGATGCATCTTAAAATGCAGTTTGCATTTTTCTTGACATTTTTTGGTACAATAAATGCTGAGATAATTACCTGCAAATATATCAATTTTAGTGTAAATTCAATTCTTAAGAACGCTATAACTTGAAAACGTTCGATTATACAAACAAAGTTGAAACGGCAAAAAGTCTTTCTTGTTTTGATACAAACTTTTCAAAACAAATTTTACAGCTTCTTCTTTCTTAAATACTATATTTTGAAGGAAAAAAAACTGGTTTGAATTGGCAAACCTGTGAAATGAGGAATTTATGTTATATAGCATTCAATAACACCATCATTTTCATTCCCTGATGGGCACGGTCTGAATAAAATTAGTGGGCTAAATAAATATTTCTATTTTTCATCCCGCTAGCGGTCTGAATAACATACCCTCACTATTCATACCACTAGGGGGCTAAATAAGATACCCACACTATTTCTCTCGCTAGCGGGCTAAATAGCCGCAATGCAAAATTTAACGCTTGTTTCAATCTTAACAGTTAATGATTTTAAATAACCTAAATTTGGATGCTTATTTCTCAATATAAAGTTATGTATAGATTTTGAAACATAAAAATTATAAATTCTACCGTATAGACATGAAATGCCGCCTTGAATTCCCGCCGTATTAAAAATTTATCAATTTTGTCTTGGCTAGCTTATATAAGCCGATAGATCAGTTTTCCAGAACTCACAGTAATTACAATGGTTAAAATGTATCCAACAGTTTTATTTAAGTTGAATTTGAAATTAATTTAATTTCAAGAATCCTTGTTTCAATCCAAGCAGAATTCAGCTTCATCGCAAACATATAAAAAGTTAGTAATTACTCAAATCGATTACTTCCCTGATTGATATCTTCGAAACTCCAGTAATATTTATTTACGAGTCGTTTCGGGAAACAAATTTGATCAATTTTTCGTTTTTCTTAAGCTTTACAGTAATTGCCATTTTTGTTTCTTTGACTGTATTTCATGCCAGTACTCAAAAATTTTTTAGTCATCAAATCTTTCAATTAAAAATTATTCAATTTTGATATTTAAATACAAAATTATTAAATTGTGCACGGTTCTAATGTTAAATTATGCAATGACAGGGAGAATCAGTGATGAATTATTTCATTGCTCAGTAGAATAGTTACTGAAATTCAAGTAGGTGCCACTAAAATTGTAGTAACTTTTTCTATTGAAGTATGAGTGCTACGTGCCTGAAATTTCTGTGAGTAGTTACTTATTACTCCTCAGTGAATTTCCACTGTTAGGTAATCAGAAGTACGATACAAATTCGAATTTAGAGAGCCGACAATTCCAGGCTACAATAAATACCATCAGATTTTTCATTTATATTCAACTTCTGCAAGCGCTTGACAACCCCGAATGACTCGAAATACTCTAAAAAAAGAAATTAAAATGAAAAAGCTTTTTAACATCCGGTTGCAGGGAAGCCTTAACGAGGTAAGAATGTGTCTATCGTGGCTTTTCTGGCGGTATAACTTTCTCCGTCGCTCGTTAAGTGCCGTAAGAATTAAAGGGCTCCGGAATGAAGGGTGCCCAGGCAAGGCACGGAGATTCGGGGCTTCTTATTACCACTTCATCTGCAATTAACATTTATGACCGCGCGACTTTGCGCTGCCGTGGAAAAACTAATTAAATATTCTTAAGGAGAAGGTGGGGGGATTGGTACCCATTCTACTAAGCCCTTGACTCTTATTTTCAACGAAACAGAAGAAAGGGAAGAAGATGGCATCACAAATAAGTAGTTACAGAAGTAAGAGGCAAGACAACGGTGATTATATCATAAAGGTCAAAATAAAATTGAAAGAGGGTACTCAAAGTAGGAAGTAATATCGCCAACCTGACTACAATTGTTTCATTTTGACATAATAATTTTGACAAATAAATATGGAAAAACATTTAATTTAAATATTTTACCGTTGCATTCGAATTTTTTAGAACTTTTCATATACTGACCACCAAAATTTGTAGTATGGGTTAGGGGCCATCCATAAATTACATAACACGTTATTTGCGAAATTGTTATCCCTCCCCAACCCAATGTAACAAGTAGTAACAAAATGTTTTGGACAGACCCCCCCCCCCGGCCTATGCTACGTAATTTTTTCAAATAGTTTCAGCCATGTATTATTAAATACAGTTTAGTTACTTACTACCCCAGACACCTGAATTATCAAATAATTAGAAGCTATTAAATTGAGAAGAAAGGAAAATAAAACAATATGGAACATGCAATAAAAGAACTATACAGGGTGTCCCAGACTCAAGTGTCCGGACTTATATAGCCGTATAAAAATATGAAAAATTAATAGAAAATTCCTTTTCCAAAAAGCAGTTGAAGTTTTAGTTTTCAAGTTATAAAATATTTAAACTGGACCAATCAGGAGCGCTGTATAAACAGCCGTGTGTGCGTGAACGGGATTTCAGCGCCTGTATACATATACTCCTTGAAAATTAAAGCAATATAAAAAGCTGTCATCCAGTAGGAAAATATTCATGAAAATTCTAATTTTTGACCATTTTTTTTATTTAATAGCACATATTTCCAATTATTTAATATTGTTTATGGATTTTTCTAGATTTTTCGACAAGAAAAACGTAACCTGATACAACCTAAACATTTTGAAGAACGATTGCGATCATAATAAACGTTAATAAAATGTAATGTTCAGTAAACTTGAAAAATGCTGAATCATTTTGTGGGTAGTAGTAATTTAGAAAAATTGTGAAAAGTCTTTATTTTTATAGATATCTTTTTGAATACCATAACAATCTTCCAAGTTCTTTAAAATCTTTGGAAGTACCTTGAAATATTGAAAATCTTTGAAATGCTTTGAACTGATTTTTCGTTAATTCATTTATATTCCTTATATTCCTTGAAATGTTTTAAATTTCTTCAAACTTCCTTGGAATCCTTTAAAATACCCTAAAATATTTCCAGTCCTTTGAAATCATTGAAATCCTTTGAAATTTCTTGAAATCTTTGAAATTCCTTGGAATCTTTTGAGACACCCTGAAATCTGTAAAATCCTTTGAAATTTCATTAAATCCTTAGAAATTCCTTGGAATCTTTGAAAATATCCTAAAATCTTTACAGTTCTTTCAAATCTTTGTAAATACCTTGAAATTTTGTAAATCCCTATTAACTTCCTTGAAATTTTTCCAAATACCTTAAAATATCTTATTTAAAGCCTGTAAAATCCTTTAAAATTAACAAAGATTCTAATCTAATCATACCGATATGAAGTCTTTTTAATATTATTATAATCTTTTATTGTAAAATTATTAAACTTTGACGTTATATACTATAATTTTGGATTTCCTATAAGGTTGATTTATTAGAAATATTACGTTAGAGTATCAATTTACCCGCCTCCAGCACATCCTATGGACCTATGTAACAGATCGAAACATTTTTCGGAACCCCTCCCCCGAAAAATCTGTTACGTAATTTATGGATGGCCCCTTACAAAATTTGAAGCAAAAAAATCCAAATCTACTTTGCATACTTTGTCTACAAAAAAAAATATTCTGAAAAGAAAAAAAGCAATCTTCCCCGAAAAAGTAGATCATAAAATTGAGTAATAATCCTCATAAATCATTAAAGATACAAAGTGAAATCTTATGAACCATTAGTGTTAAGAGCAGCAGCTTAAATCATGAACCGGAGATAAAAGGAGCGAAGAAAAAAAATTGAAAGCAGACGAGTAACGAAAATGCGTATTTTGTTCAAAGAAAGTGTGTAACGGCGTAAGCTTCAAGGAATCGTCAATTAAACTGCTTGTAACAGCAGGGTGCTGGTCATTCGTTGAAACTCCGAAAAGACTGAAACTTCTCAGCTCGCTCAGATGATGTAAAATGGTCTCTTGGTCTTCGCTTAAGAATATATAACTTTAATAGCGGTCGTACACACTTTAAGGCCGTACTGACCAGTTTCGGCTGTGAGTTAGTGTTTTTCCTAGTAGCCATCTTATGACTGGGTCGTAATCCATCCGAGCAGAGGGAACATCGCACCGCAAATACCCCTTATAGTGGCTTGTAATCAAATTTCGTTATATTCCACTGCCGACAATTTAATGCCTGTCTATGCCATTCCAGTCTTCGTATGCGTTTAAAACGAACTTTCAAGAGTTACAAAGTATTGTCATGAATGTACCTTATGATAGAATGTGTAAAAGTGGCCGTCCGAGTTAGTTAAATTGTATCCAGTATCTAACTATATATAAATGTATACATATATAAGAAGGTGTGGGTAGGCGAAGATTGTTCAGATTAGAAAAAATTGTTCTACACTCGTGTTTCCTGTTCTGAGAGGTTGTAAAATACACATTTTCTTCTGCAACTTCATTTTATTATCTCTGAATATATATTATATAGCGTACAGATTATTTTGATTCGCAGAAACTACTCTTAGGTTATTTGTTCAATTTGTTATCATTTATGTTTAGGGTTTTAGAGAGCAATGCGTAAATGACAGTGTTTGACATTTTTATTGACATTTTCAATTACAATTTTCGAGTGATTTCAAACCTTTGTTTAAATTTTAAATTAAAATTCAGAAGGGAGAGTATTTCTGCTAAAGTTGTTAGTGTGATAATGAGAAAATTTGGAATGAATAGCAAGAATATGCTTTGGGGATGCCTCCCGTATATTTTAAGCCATAAATAAAAAAAATTGTTGGGCCCGTTTTTAACTAGTCATTTTTATTACTATACCATTGAGCCAAATCCCTGTCGAAGCTTTTTTAAATCAAGGAGTTCGTATGAGAAAAGTGAGAAATTGAAGTGTGCCAAGCGGTATAAGGGAGGGGGGGGGGGGGGATAGATTTTTAGATTAATCTAGAATTCCCGTGTTTCTTTTTTAAATAACATAGATCACACAAAATTACGCAAGCTTGCAGATGAACCCATAGTAAGATCCATACTTTTTACTCTGATCACATCCACCACGTAAAACTGTCCACGTGAGCCCATTAGTATCCAGTGTCTTTCGTTTCAGGCGTCTCTCAGTCCAGTGACACTCTTCATCGTTTCCTATAAATTATTTGTCGCCAAACTTTCCTTTACTGGCATATAACTTGAGCTTCCTTTACGTCCATACATATTCTCATGCAAGCGATTGTGTTTCTATGGATTTTTATATATTTTCAACTCAGGGTCTCATTCACACATTCCAACCATTCTTTCCCCTGTCTGCCTCTGGGTATGATAGCATTTACTTTACCTGAATATACTTGTTTCTTCAGTCATTCTTCCTTCATTCTTTCATTACTGACTTTGTCCATTAGTTTTTTACAGCATACACTGTGCAGAAATTCCATGCCAACAGCGTTAATTTGACTCTTATCCTTTTCTTGGTAGGACTAGGCCTAACTACCATACAGCACTGTGGGTGCAAGTACAGAGTTATACATTGCAATTTTAGCTCTGTTTGATATATTTTTACTTCTGGTAATGGCTCCTATTTTCCGTTGAAAACATTGAAAATTCAATTTTTATTGGTATAAACCCTTTAAATTGTCATCCGAAAAAGCATGTAATACTTAAACATCATGTAACATCCAAAAGGCTTTAGAATCTTTTTAAACCGATGCAAAAAGACACCTTATTTTAAATTCCTCCTTCCAAGTGCATTACATGTTTAAATAGTCAGAACAAAAATTCTCATATCATATGCATTTTAGACGAAAGTTGAATTCATGTCAATTAAAGCAGACTAAATCTGCCGCAGATCTAAAAAACAAAAAAATGCTAGCTCTGATAAGTTTAAAGTTGTCATGTCTTGAAAATAATTTAAAATTCAGTTTAGAAGTATATGACTTCGAAAAATAGGAAATTCGTTAAATATCACTCAAACTTTCATATAATACCATATTCAGGCTTTTTTTTAGGTTGCATTGAAATGTTCATAAATTGTAAAAATTGGAAAGAAAACATATTTGAAGAAATATTGGATCTTTTATTACAGTTTACGAATGTGCGTTTTTATAAAATTGGTAGATTTTAGTTTATTTTTTAATCTTATTACACATAACGGTACTGACGGAAAATCTGTAATCTTCAACACAACTAAATAAAATAAAAAAGGTTTATTGATGCATATGTTTGCTAATTGAAGTACATGAGAATTAGAATCAAATGGTTGAAAGATTATTTGGCAACATTTGAAACGATGATATTCTCAACTATTTGGAAGAGAACAATGTTCTTCGGATTTTGTAGTAATGAACGAAAAAAAACAGGGTTTGTTTCTGTGAGCCTTACTTCTCAAAAGTAAAAGTATTGGCCCAGCATGAAACCAAATATTTTACAAGAAACATAAGGAATAAAAAAAAACTTCGTTTTTTTGGGGCGGGGGGGGGGTATTCAATTTTTAATTTGACTCAATTAAAAAATGTGTAGTAATTTTTAATTCCACACTTAAAGTTGCTCCGATTTCGGAAGAAAGCATTGCCATTTATACGAGGAGGAAATTTGGGGAGGTGTAGATATAAGTTAGTCCAAAAAGGAAAGCGAACGGATCTAAGAGACTACAAGAAATGAGAAACAAGTCTCTTAATTTATCGCAATCACTCGGTGTGACTAAGTGAGTGCTGCAATATTCTTTATTAAAATATCGAGACTCTCCTGCTGGAACCCTCCTAACTTTGCTTCACTGCCTCTAATTTATTTTTCGGATCTTTTGCAGGAGTTACATGCGTTCTAATTATTAAATTTTTTGCTCTTTAAACTTAGCGGGAAAAAAAAATTTTGTATATTACATTTAAAAAATCAGAAATTTATTCTCATTTGTAAATACTGTTTTAGATAACAAAAAATTCTTATGATCTGTCTGAAACTTTAACATCCCCTTTTTTAGCCTTCGTACTTAGCCACCAGTTTATACTGTAATATATAAGGGCGATAGAACTCCATTTTCGTCATATGTTCGTTTCAGAGGCCTTATTACCTGCATTGATGCGCGGGTAATTCGACTTGAAGACTCCAAAAGTCAGCGGCTGTATAACTTATTTATGGATGAGTGGTAAAGTCGTCGTAAAACCTCGTTGGGCTTTGAGGTTTGGCGAAAGAGACTGCCAACCACGGAGGGATGTAGAAGGCCTGATTTTATTGAGGCTTCACATTAATTTAACCGTAAAAAGAAGAGTGTTCAAAGAATGGGTAGGCTGAAGGAAAAAAGGGAACGAGAAGTGCGAGATACAGATTTAGCGGCCTTTATATATCTCAACTTCTCAGCATTTCAGGTAAACCGCAGTTTGTCCTGGCGTTACAAAATAATTGTTGTGGACATTCCTACTGGAAGTAAAGAGTTAGAAATCTAATTATCTTGAATCTACAAAGTATAGAAGGGGAAAGGATAATGTATAGTCATTTTATAACACATCTCGACTACTGGGAGATAAGGTGTGTAGACTGTTATGGGGAATAAAAAATACTATTTAGGGAGAAACAATTTTAATAATTGGGACATAAAAAGTGTCCACTATTAAAACATAAACAGTGTAAATTATGTGGGTTGGGTATTATAATACAATATTCTATCTTCCTTTTTAAGAACATATACAGTAAAAATATTTAAAAAATAAATAAAAACCCTAATTCAAAAAAGCGGTAAACAGTAAAATAAAATCTAGAAAAAGAAATTTTTAAAAATCACAATAAAACGATAAAGATAGAATAATTTAACAATGCAAACATGAATAAAGAACGAACTAATATTGTATTTCAATTCAGAATAAAAATTATGTACGATCCACAACGTAATATCATTGAGAATTATACATCTGTTTTTAATTATTTTTTATTTAGCAATCTGGTATTTTTTGTTTCATAGTTTTTAAAGATTTTAGGTGAGTGATAAATTAATAAGACTGTATTTGAATTAAATGTATAAAATATAATACTAATATTATTTAGGAAGATGAAATATTGTGTTATGGAGGAAGACGGTGGATAGGTTAAAAATACAGAACCGAATTTTTTTAAAAGAACAAACTTTAGGAATATCTTAAAAAAGTTCATCTAAAACCTTCCTCTTATGAATAATATTCACTTAACAAGAGTTTCATAAAAATCAGTTCAGCGATTCAACAGAAGTTCGCGGACATACATACGTATACATAATCGGCAAATACAGAACCTCATACGTAGGTCAATGTTTTTGGTTAAGATAGTTTATTAATAGAATATTGTACTATTTTTTCAAAAACATAGCGTGAAATTAATTAATTCTATATTTTTTGTTTGGCATACTAAATTTAGTACAATATTGTTCAGTATCATTTCCAATACTGTAAAAAAGTATTATTTCAAGGCTAATTTCAGGTATAAAATAAGACTGAGAAGAAACCGTCTCGAGTGGTACTAAAATGAGACCGTTGGTGGGAACCCAAATTCATTTGTTTTACTTTGGAAATAACAGCATGAAATTCTCCTATTCAAAAACAGGACACCGAAAAATGATACCGTTAAAAAAGAGATGTCTAGTTATTACAGTGAAAAACATCACATCAAAAAAATTGGGTGAATAATTTTGAATAAGGTAGTATATTGAGTAAAATATTATATTATTATCTCGAAATACATAGTGTAAAACAATATGGGTGTGTTTTTGATCAGGGTAGTATATTAACTACAATATTGTACTATATTTTTCAAGAATACATATCCCAAAATAATTGTAGTCTATCATTTTGATTAGTAAAATTACAGAGGTTGAGCAATGGTTACTGGTCAGACATTTAGAGAGCGAGCATAGAAATTGTCTACCGTAAAACTTTCCCTGATTTATAGCCTTTTATATCTTTTATCTTCAAGCAGAAATTTCAAAGACAGTTAAAATTGAAACAAATCGGAGTATTTTTGTATCCACTTGAATCCACGATATTTTGTAGTATTAGCAATTTATCGGTGAAACCAAATGTTATTTTAAAGAATCCTTTTTGGATTGTTTGTACAACAAAAGGGGTTAGCTGCACGCGAACTGAGCGTACGTGTAATATTGCGAAATCGCACTTTGAAGAGGTAAATTCGCACTGCCCGCATATGCAGTATACACTCCGACCACATGCAGCCCTGCACTCGATAACGGATTGAAAAAGAGCGCGACCCGAAAACAGGAGGAAACAGATCTGGATATTGAATCGTATTTGCGACCGGAAAGGTAAAGTAGAGCGGATATTGAAATATGTTTTCGACTATAGACCAATGCGGGTAGCAGTTTGATGATATAAACAAATCTCGCCCTATGTATTGCTTTCAGCCAGGAAATTTCAAACCGATTTTTATCACTCATCTCTCTATTTTAAAAAGTGTAAAAAAGCACACAATGCATATTTACATTTAGACTCCACTTCACATATTCAATATAAGCTAAACTGTCCACATAACCAGAAAAGTACTTGAGTGCAAAAACAAAAACATGAAATACGCATGAAAACATACAACAAACATTCGTTTCAGGTTTCATGCAACAAAAACATTGAACTTATTCTAAGGAACGTTTTAATTATACAAGCAAAGTATATAATACATTTTTCCTTATCTGGAATATCGCAGTATCAGTATAGATGGCAAATTAATCTATGCTATGCTGCGATTATCGATGTAATACGAGGGCTGTTCAAAAAGTAAGTGAACTGATTTTTTTTTCTGAAAACGTGGCAACGCTGAAGTCAATGTATATACCTCGGTTTACAGTCGAGAAGGTCCTCATCATTCAGTAAAAGTTTGACCGTGATCGGATGAACACGTATTGTTCGACTTCGATTTTGGTGAAAACATTTTTTTGTGTCATAAACGGAGAGAGTTATTTTAATCCAGCAACGAACGAACATACAATTTCTTATACAAAACTCAAAAAAACTGAAAAGGAATTTTTGAAATGTTAAATACCGTGTACGGGGAATCCGCGATGAAAAAATAACAGTTTACAAGTAGATAAACCGATTTATGATAGATCAGAAGTGTGTGGAAGACGACCGGAGAGGGGGCAGCCCCTCAACGTCTCGTGTGGATGAAAACGTCAAGAAAGTTCGATGTGGTGCTTTCAGACCGTCGCGTCGTACCACCAAAACGATCATTGCGGCTAAGTTGGGAATAAGTGTAGGCAGTGTTTTTAAGATTTTAAAAGACAATTTGAACTTGCGAAAATTGTATGCCAAAATTGTTCCGAAAGTTTTGACTGAGGATCAAAAATAACGGCGTGTTTCTTGTTGTTAAGATTAGGGTGATAGTAAAAATGCTTTAGATTTTCTTCCGAAAGTTATCACTGGTGACGAGTCATAGATTTTCGAATATAGAAGAAATTTGATGTTGGTTTGTTACTCAATTAAATTAGCTCACTCTATTTATGACAAGAAGAAAATACTTTTCAAAAATTGAAGCCAAACAATAGGATATGCATCCGATCACGGTCAACTTTTTACCCGAAAAAAACAATGCATGAACTTTTTGAACAGCCCTCGTAGCTCGTATTTTGTGTATAATTCATCAAACTCGTAACCACGTCGGGAATATAGACCAACTCAGGGAGTCAAAATTTTCTACTTTTTACTGACATAATAAAATATTTCGAGATTAGCTTTACTGTTACATAAACCTACCAAAAGCTGGTGTTTATGACGTTATTTGTTCTCAAAGTGATGGTGTCAAATTCATTTGATAAAAATTAGACATAGTAAAATGAAAATTACCAGCACAAGAAAAAAATTATAATAAACTATAAATTGAGGTACGAATGATAAAAATAACTTTCACTCAGACCACTAGAAAATCTACTAAATGTTTGATGCTATGTTAGGTTTATCTGACACTGTATGCATAACAGTAGGATTAATGTCTATAGCAACGGGAGTATAGATTCAAAGATGACCATAGCTCGCGAGCTTAGACTGTGCAAATGAGTAAGTCGATTTGAAGGCCAAATTAGCAGGATCTATGAAGCAGTGGTTAGGGATATAGGAAGTCGGTCTGCCACAGCTTATAGTACTCACTACTCCCATTGATTGACTGATTAAACTTCACTCTCCTGTGACATAATATCACTGACTTAGCAGCTCATGATTTAAACAGGATTAAATCTATAATGTGGTAATAATCTCCACTTAGGTGTTACATTTACACTACAAATATATTATACACAAATATCATACAATTTAAGGATGCACTATTTGTACACTCAATCTCAAAATGGAGCAATTTTTCTGATGTTAACTGTAAATAATGTGATAAGAAAAACTCAAGCGTACAGAAGAAAAACGAAGTGTGGGTTAATATGGTTTATTTACAAATAATTATTTGGATATTTTTGTCTTTGCTTTCCTTACAGGAAATAACTGTATAATTCAACAATAAAACAATTTCAATAAAAATGAACTAAAAAGTTTTTAATCTGAAATAAGTCGGGGGAATGTGAAATTTGTACCATCAGCAACGATGCCAATTCACATTCCCTCGGCTTATTATGTATAAAAATAATAGATGTATCAGTCTGTAATTTTGGAAAATGATAAAAGTCATAAAGGAGTAAAAAGTCTTGTAAAAATGTTTTAACACTTTTTAGGATTGCGTAGCCCGAGCTGAAACCCTAATACTTTCTGTCGCTTGTCCGTCCATCCTTCGTAATTTTGAGTCAAGGTTAGGTTAGGCACTACGCAGTTATTCACGACTAAATTGGTTAATGTTAAGATAATCACGACTTAGTAAGTCACGATAAAGTTAGTCATGACTAAGCAAGTTGGTCACAATTAACTTACAATTAGTTAATTGTTACTACATGACTTTAAGGTGGATAGTCAATGTGTGGATAAGTGGCATTAGTGTTGCTATTCTAAGAATTACTAAAGCGAATATTAGACAATGACGTGCAAATCGCGATAATAATGAAGATGGCTGGTAGCCTACCTTGGTCGAATGCAAGGTTGCGGGAAGTCTTGGCAGGGAGTCCCGGGGGTAGAGCGAACCTGTAGGCTGGGCCCAGCGGAAGTCCCAACCCCAGACCAAGCGCCTCTGCGCCGCATCGACCCCCGAACACAGGCCCCACTAGAATAACCGACAAATAATGGTTATCAGACATCGTCATTGAAATCGAGGTCATCACACTAAGAAAAACATGAAAAGCAATTCCTACTACGACAAAATTAATACATTTCACTTATTACAATTTCCTTCTTCAGTATGGGTATAATTTACAATTTTCATCATTTACGAGAGGCTAAGAAACTGATCGAATCAATTAAATATTTATGTTCTCTAAGTCTGAATAAATAAGAAGCTACTAAAAAAATAGTGCCGAGTCATTTACTAATTGCTTTAGTAAACATTTTTATTAATCATTAGTAGAAAATGACTAATATACAGTAAAATTGTTACTAGAGATAATTCATTTCGTAAAGTATTTTGTTGATAGCACGGAAAGAATGCAAATGATAGACATAGATTAGATATTTGAAAATGATGACAATGAAATCACAGGAATATGCACATAGTAAATACGGAGTTACAGGGCGCCATAGATTTTTTTTAATAGTCCTTTGGCGGAATTTTCGTTTGGCCAAATTATCATGTGTTATTCTTATTTATCCGAATTTTAATTTTATATATTCATTTTCCCAAATTGTTACTGGATCACATTTGTTTTAATTATCATTTCTAAACATTTTAATTTTTTTAATCATCTAATTGGCCCAATATTTATTTGTACGAACTATATCCGGGTCAAGATATTCGTTAAATTAATGCCAACAAAATTAAATATGTAGGAAATATGATACAATATGCAGAAAAATGACTAATATTAATAATGTAAATTGTAATATTGAAAATCCACATTGGAATGTGAATTTAGTGAATACATTTCGGCAATACATAAAACTTTTGCATCATATCATAGCTAAGATCAATCAAATGCCCTATATTAGAGAGTGTTTATCTCGCAAAACATCAGAACTTCATTCTCATTTCTCAACCCCTATCAACGTAGGTGGCTTCATTATGATCCTATATAGATATCGGTACACTGCCACTACTTGTTAGGTTCCTGGCGGAGTTTATTGCTTTTTCGAGCCTAACCCACACGTGCCAAGTAGTACTAGTGGACTGACCACCCTCCTAAAATTTCAATTGCGCCCTGTTGCGTATCTAATCTTCACATACAGAATGCAATTCCTTATGAAATTTCAAAATTTTATGCAGGGAAGATTTTATGAAAAAATGTAAAACCCCTTAAGGACACTGCTAATAAAAAATTTACATCTTAGTATAAAAAAAATTGAGTTAACATATAACAGGCACGAAATTCAACATTTTCTGAAAAAACAAACGAATCCTCAAACCTATAAAATGTGGAACTTATTACAACTGGAAGTTATATGATAACTCCCTTTTGTGTTTTAGTATGAAGAATTGCATGTTGATAGAAACCGCTTGTTTATGAGGCTAAAAAGTGTCAAAAGTGGCTTTTCATTTGAAATGTACATAATAAATGGTTTCGCTTCTTAAATCATTAAAAACAGTATAATTTTATATGGAAAGAGCATGAAATTGAATCGTTTTTTGTTCAAACCGTTAAAAATAGAATAATTTCGAACTGAATGTATTAAAAATTAAACCATTTTAAATTTAAAACGTTCCGAATTGAGTCACAATTACAATGTCGCTAAACTTTTCGATTCAGAAGCTAATTTGAAAATTTTCATTTTCTAACGTCTCGATGATTCACTTTGAAACTGTCAAATTTTTATTTATCAATTAAATCACAATTACTCCATTTCTAAGATATAAAAGTTGAAAAATTATAAAATTCAAAATTATTTTATTTTTAACACTTTTTAACGGCGATACCACGCTGAAAACACCAGTTCCCGTTAGATCACTGAAGTTAAGCAGTGTTGGACGCGGTTAGTACTTGGATGGGTGACCGTTCGGGGAATACTGCGTGTTGTTGACCCGTCGTGGGTGTGGTGAACCCACACTGGTAGTATTTATCCACCTAGAAACACTACCCGAATCGGGTAGTGAGGCAATGAACTTTCGAGTTCGAAATGCTAATCAATTTTTTTTTTTTTTTTTTTTTTTTAACACTTGGAACTTGAGGTTGTTCAATTTTCATTTGCACTAAAAGTTATCAAGTTTTATGGCCTTAAAATAAAAATTCTTTAATGGATGAAGGCTAATTCTGAAGGTAAAAATATTTTCTAGGACTTAGCCACACGCAAAAATTAATTTTTCTTTAATGACTAAAATGAACCCAAAGAAGTTTTTATTCAACAAGTTCTTATAAACAAATAAATATATTTGTTGTAAATGCATTACTTTGTAAATTTAATATTGTGAAGTCATACGGAATCTTTTCCTTCACCAACAACGTTTATCCTGATAAATAACATCAATTAAAAAAATTGCGATTCTTAAAAGTATAATTTTTATATTATATTCTTCCTCGGGGCTTGTCTCTTCGTCCTTCTAATAACTTAAATTAAGTAAAGTTTGAAGTTACTCAACCGAAAATTGATCAATTTTAACTGCAGGGACAGGCAAATGCATGATATACCTTATTGCCCAGAACAGGAAAACAGTCATTTTTACGATAATTGGCTGTTTGTTATTTTTTCAATGAAGCATACATATATCGTAACAAGAAGATCTTAAAATATAGAAACATTTTGGATTTTATTAATTCAGTCTGTCTTCAAGAGAAAAAAAAGGGAAGTCTCTTGAGTAAGGACAAGAAGGGGATTTCTTTAAAAAATAATGGGGAAATTATGGGAATAGAAGGAAGACTGCGCACGCCTGCAAGTCGTGAAATAGAATTATCGATTTTCTACTTTATTTGAGCAAAAACATAAACTAAAAATAAAAGTACAAAAAAATGAATATAGGTAATTCTCCACGTATATATCACTTTGGAAAAAATACGACTTTTTCCAAATTTTTTGTCAGAATTGTATTTTGTAGTTAAAGTTAGATTTAGTAGCACTAAAAAAATGAGTAAAAGTATTCACGCTACAAAATTATTTGTAGCTCTCCTGGAGCAATTTGACATCTTGAATTTTCCAGATTTTTCTACAGAGGAATATGAAAAATGCAAGAAAATATAGTGAAGAGTGAGGCTTTTAGATAAATCACTTTAGTTTATATACCAAGTCCAAAAATTAACAAATGTAATATAATATTTTAATGTTTTAATATTAATTTCAAAAAAAAAAAATTTATATCATATAATTTATTGTGCCTTGTTTTTCTCATTTCTTTATTATTTAATGAAATAAGGCAATGAAATAAAACGTTGAACAATAAGAAAAACATGAAACACAATAAATTATTATCTGGCACAAAAAAAAAGATTTTTTTTCAAAATTAATATTAAAATGTTAAAGTATGACATTGCATTTGCTAATTTTGAACTTCGTACGTAAATTAAAATTATTTATCTTAATGACTTCTTTTTCATTGTATTTTTTGCACAAATTTTGAGGAGAGTTATCATTTTTTATCGGGTTTTCCTGAGGAGAAACCAAAAGCAAGCTTACGTCAATGGATGTTGGATCAATGGAAAACGTCAGAAAAAGTTTCCATTAGGTTGTAACATGGAAGGAATTCCAAAATCCTTCTGCACATTGTTTTATCTCGCTCTCATTTATATTCTAACCATTCATCGGTTTAGTTTTATTGCGAAATATGATAGTTATTATGGATACCAATTAAAGTACGCAATGTTTTCATAGACTTCTTCTTAGTTTGCGATCAAACTTAAAATTTTTTTTAACTTTGGCGAGTCAGTAGCAAGGCCGTAGCCAGAAAAAATTTTCTGGGGGGAGGGGTATGAAGTAGGAAAAAATTTTGAGTGGTGGAGGGTATTTGCAGCGGAACACAGGAAAGTATATGTATGTTATGTACATTTGTACATAATCATACACGGCCATAAGAAGAGCATTATCCTGTAAGACAGGTTGCATAATTTTCGGTAAGCCCCAGGGTGGACACCCTATCTATCTATCTATC